>CM032486.1:6164058-6304896 GCA_019059595.1 Marasmia exigua | reverse complement strand
ATGTATTTTTCGAATTATCATAAAATTTAAACTGTGCACATCTTTTGAAAGTAAAGATGCGACAGTTCCAGTGTGCCAATGAATGAGAAATTTCTTTCTGTCTATTTTAGGTGACAAGTCTTTTTTGTTAAATGGAAAAAACTTCGTAATATGAAACTAAAAGTCTAGCTTTAATGCGTCAAGAAAGTCGTGATACTAAATGTGAGAGGAACTAACGCCCCCTTATTACAAATCGCGAACTAAGGATAGTTCCGCAATAAAATTCTTGCTGACTCTTATAACATAGCGTGTTTGGTTTTGAAATTTTTTTCCAATGCCTTTTACTATTTTAAGTAACTAATTAAATATTTTTGTAAAATAGTAGGTAGTTATTTTTTAATTAATTTTCAAGCATTTTGGATTCGAAGCGTATTTGTGACGTCATAAATACGCTTAGTGTTCCCATATATCATTTTCCCCAATTTACGGGAAATATTTCGTAAGAAAAAGTAACATACTTCTACAAAATTCCTTTTGATCGGGGAAATTTCAAATCAGTATCTGGCAACATAACGGTAAAGTCTTAGTTTTGGTGGCACTCTGCAAAGAACGTCAAACGTAGCGCCATCTGTTACTTGGTCCTGGTGAATAAGTCACTGAGACATTGTTGTTACTACGAAGTTATACTAAATGTAATCTTCTGAATACAACACAACTAGCGCCATCTGTTACTTGATCCGGGTGAATAAGTCACTGAGACATTGTTGTCACCTTTCTGAATACAACCTGTCTGAATAGCTAGCGTATCTAGGGTCAAATGAAGGTCAACGCTATTTTATTGAAAGATTTAAATTTAAAAAATATTAAAATCCATACTAATATTATAAATGCGAAAGTAACTCTGTCTGTCTGTCTGTCTGTCTGCTACTCTTTCACGCCAAAACTACTCAACGGATTTAAATAAAATTTTGTATACAGATAATCTATGCCCTGAGAAAGAACATAGGCTACTTTTTATTGCGAAAAGGGGGTTGTAAGGGGTTGAAAGGGGGGTAAAAAGTTACTTTTCCACGCGGACGGAGTCGCGGGCGGCCGCTAGTATGTTATAAAATACAAATGCCTCGAAACGGTTTTCGAATTGGAACCTGTTTAATTTTATTTTCCCGTACCCCGTTCAAAAGTTTTAAATTAGTATCTAGTTAGTGGTTTTAAGTATACAAATCGCAGCGAAACAGCACAGTGCTGCTTCACGCTGGTTTTTTATGAGGCCGCGGTGTCACTCCGGTCAAACCGGCCCATTCATGCCGGAGCGTGGCTCTGCCACGGTCAAAAAAGTGGCGCCAGGATTTACCTCTTTTTTTGTGTTATGGCGTCTATCGAATTTCGATTTAAATTTGCCAATGTCGAGTGATCAAAGAGATAGATGTCCGAAGACGAAATTATCCGGCGTTTAGAGTTGGATCTCTTTAATTAATTGAGTTTTAATTATATATAATCGTCCTGCCAGTACCGTCCTGCCCGCCATTTAGGCGGGCTCCGACCGGGGGGTTGTGCACATGGCTTGTTATGTGCTCAGAATGAATAGGAAATTAGCTACGAAATAGATTTTACTGACACAAATAACTAAAAAAATACGCTTGATGTTTTTATAAAAGTAGATATGAACTTTTAATTTAATAAAAAAAAATAAAACAGAATTTTATAGGTACATTTGACTTTACCACACAAAATAGACAAAAATTGTGGCACAATATATTATAAAAAAGGGGACTAGGTGTCGAAGTTAACTAATTTATGAAAAAAAAATACTGGAAGAAAGAAATAAACCCTTTGATAACAACAATTGACTTAAAAATTTGCTTAAATTATATAAAATAATTTCTAGTTAAAGTTTTACCAGACCAAAGTAAAAATATGGAAAGGAATTGAATGTTTTCCCAAAGTGCGCAAGGGCCGAAATGACCATAACAAAAGTAACAACAACAGAATAAGTATATCACTTTGGAACATCATAGCCGATATTAAGGTCCCTTTTATCTAATTATATATTTAGGAACCTAAATATATTATAGTTGCTCATGCAAAACAGCACAGCTACTCGATTCAACCCATTTTACAATGTACGAAACAGTGTTGCACCTATCGATAATACCGATCAACATTTAAACTATCGATAGTTAATATTGCTTGCAACACTAGTACAAACAAAGATTTGCGACTGCGCCACCCAAGATATCCCGTGAAAAGCGCGCTTCAGTCGCCATAAAAATTCTAATTTGAGCATAATATCAAAAGCCACAAGGAATCTAAAATTTTAGTTTCAGTTCTTCTTTTGTAGCGCGACGATACCCTACATTTCGGATTATCAAGGTTATCTAGATGGCGCACTTATGCCCAAAACACTCCTGGGCTGTAGTTATATTTTGAACAACCACAAAACAATGAACACACCCTTCAAATTAGAAAGACGCCATCAAATGCATCTGATACACAGCACATACCAGCGCCATCTATGGCTCGTGGGCGGAGTTACGTGAGCAGATGTGGAATGGGAGCTATCGTGTGCGATGACTTGCTATAGGACTGAGGTCCATCTACAAGGTGATTGGGTATTTTTAGACATGATATGTCAAATTTTCAATTAATGAATAAATCAGCCAATGATGTTGAGGTTGGACCTCGGTTCACAAGCACGCCATCTAGCGGATATTTCACACGCAATAGCCCCCATTGCCAAGAGATAGCGTTAAGCTTACATAACGGCGCCATCTATCGCGCGTGAACGGGACTATTACGTAAATTAGTGACGAGATGCCGTCGATAGATGGCGTTTATCTGAAGATGACGTTGCTGGTGTGGGAGCCGCGGTGTGAACTGTTGTCGCGAGTAGTATGGCGGCGGAAAGGGTTCCAAGATGGCGCCCGGCGGGCGGACGAGCGCGCCGTCACTGCGGTGGAGCCGCTGGACGCGGTGGAAGCGGCTGACACCGAACCGCCGTTCGAATTCGACTGCCGGGGTGTTTCTGGTGATGCCTGAAAAGATAATAATAACCCTTAACTCCATTGCGTACCAACCTGGTGCTTCAGGCCCGTGGATCTTTGGAATTGATTGTAATGAGGTTATTGGCACACATGTCATCCCTTGCGACACGTCAAGCTAATTCCTTCTACCAGGTCGGGATCCGGCGGTGTGTCGTGACATGGCCAGGCATTTGTGTTTACGTTGTCTTTACACAGTAGACTAGAAGAAAAGAAAGCGGTAGGTCGCCAAGAAGAAAGACAAGAAATTGGCACAGCACCGATCAGGGCGAACTTTGACATCAAGGCCCAGACCCATTTAGGATCGCTGAGACAGCGTAGTAAGTAAGATACCTTCAGTAAACTTTTGTCCATAGGCGTCGCAAGTCTCATGGTCAGAGTATCTGCTGCCTGCTGGATGAGCCGAACCACCTCCTCATGAGAGCTCCACTTGACATCCTTTTCTCCTATTGTTATAATGAAGTCCCCTTCTCGCATTCCACCAATCTGTAAAAAAAAGATTAAATAAGATAAAAACAAAATAGCAAAGTCTGCCGGTAGTGACAATAGCTGAGAAAAGAAACTTCGTCTGTCGGTAGATGGCATGTGGATTGGTTATATTTTGACGTGTCATGTCAGAAATAAGATGTACAAAGTAACCGTCAAAGTTGGACCTCATGCCTACAAACTTAACGCCATCTATCGGTCAGCGATATCCTACTTATAAAAGCCTCATAATAGTATCAACCGATTACGGCTACGGCGGACAATTTCAACGATCAGGCACATACAAACACAAGTGCACTTTCTATTCCCTTACCCTCATATTCCCAGGGATTGGGCGCAGGTCCAATGGATTAATGTGCTTTCCGAAGCACGGGGGCACATGAACGCCGACTTCCAGACTCCGCGCTGACACTAAGAATTTCTTACCGAACTTAGGTACCAATTTTTGGCCCGGATGCGCAAGAGGTCGGGGATCGAATCGAAACGTCTTGTACAGCCGTCGCTTTAATAAAAGTGCGACCCACTAAACACTGCACCACCGAGGCAGTAAAAAGCCTCATAATACTATATTCAATAGAAGTATGTTAGTTTTTTATTGCTATTTTTAGTTTAACCTTAGCCTGACGGCTAAGCTAAAGGAGAGCCCACGTGACAGTTACAACGGACGAGACAACATGGCGTCACTTCCGTTGGCACTCCGCACTGGCATAATGGCCCACGAGATGCTTCATTTGATGGAAACCATTGTGTGAGTAAGATAAAACGGAGGAAACATGCGCCGGCAACGATTGCACTCCTTTACGGTAGGTACAGTAGAAAATTAGGAGCTGCCAAACTTTTTAGTCCGTGATTTATTTATTATTTATTTATATAAAATTTTCTTGAAGGCTTAACAGTCATGCCAAAGCGCAGTGTACCTACATACTTACTTGTTAGTATGAGCATGAGTCCAATTATTTACAATACAATTCCCAATAGTATTAAAGTATTAACGTTAACTTGAGATCTAATTGCACTATAATCTTGTTTTATAATTTCGGACAAATTTATAAATATTATATTTTGTTCTTTTATGTTTTACCTTAAATTGTTTGATAGTTTGAAATTTATATTTGTACACCAAAATTAGTACAGCATGTTTGGAGTCCTGAGTAATAAAAGTCAACATCTGTTTTAATGTACACGTGTCTAAACAAATAAATTATTATTATTATAATAATGTTTTTTGATAATTTTTAGAGCCTCGCTTCGGCATGAATGAGCCGACTCGACCTGAGTGATACCACGGCCTCATAGAAAACCGGCGTGAAGCAGCACTGTGCTGTGTTTCGCTGCGTGAGTGAGGGTACCTACCGGAGGACCTATCCGGGAAAGGGGGGTTAACAGGTTGGCAGCGCACTTGTGACTCCACTGGTGTCGTGGGTGTCCATGGGATCGCTTACCATCAGGCGATCCGTCTGCGCGTCTGCCACCTATGACATAAAAAAAATATACACAGTTTACTCACTTCAGCCAAAGAGTTGGGCTCCACAGCGGCGATGACGACGGGCGCGTCGCCCCTCACGGAGAAGCCGAACCCTTCATCATCAGTCTTCGAGTTGGAGACGTTGTACTCACTCGCCACTCGTCTCAGGTCACCTTTCCGCCTTTCTTTTTTAACTTTACCGTTTACATGCTCACCAACCTGTGAATTAATAAAATAATTTGTTAGAGCAAAAAACGAGATATCATCAAAATACACAATAATACGGTATTTCATTTGATCCAATTTAAAATACGGGTGTGTGCGCGCGCGCGCGTGTGCTGTGTGCGTGTGCATGTGAGGGTACGTGCATGAGTGCGTCTGTGCATGAGTGCGTTTATGCATGAGTGCGTTTGTGCATGAGTGCGTTTGTGCATGAGTGCATTTGTGCATGAGTGCGTTTGTGCATGAGTGCGTTTGTGCATGAGTGCGTTTGTGTATGAGTGCGTTTGCGCGTGCATGCGTGCGTTCGTGCGTACGTGCGTGCGTTCGTGCGTGCGTGCGTGCGTTCGTGCGTGCGTGCGTGCGTGCGTGCGTGCGTGCGTGCGTGCGTGCGTGCGTGCGTGCGTGCGTGCGTGCGTGCGGGCGTTCGTGCGTGCGTGCGTGAGTGCGTGCGGGCGTTCGTGCGTGCGTGCATGCCTGCGTGCGTACGTGCGTGCGTGCGTGCGTTGTTTGTGTGCGCGTGCATGTGCGTGTGTGTGTGTGCGTACATGTGAGTGTGTTTGTGTGGGAGTTGGGTGTGTGTGTGTGTGTGTGTGTGATTGCTTGTGTATTAGACTGTAGTTAGTAAATTGTAAATTTTTATTGTACAAAAAGAACACTCACCTTGGTCGTTCCATTTTCAGTGGTTGCCTTAAGATTTTCATTTTTGTTCCTATAGTTAGAATCGTAGTCTAAAACCTTCGGATGGTATTCATAATTGTTATTATTGTTATAACTGTTGATATACACCCCGTTCTGTTTGGTTACCCTGTGTAGCTTCTTTTTGTCGTACTCATCTGTGTATTTCTCATCGCTCCTGATTATTTGGTTGTAGTAAGTGCTGTTGTCTTCTGATCTGTCGCGTTTCTCATTTCTTTTAACCTGGAATTCAATTAAATTCAACGTTAAACATTAGAAACAACATTTGGACAAATACAAAAAAGCATAATTCGTATTGAAAAAAAAAAAGAAAGAACAAATTAAAATGACATAAAAAAGGATTCTACTCAGAATTTGTCAAAGCATCTGATAGACACTACGACGTTGGTATACCGTGGAAACCAGGAGAAGTGGAGGTCGCTACTGCATACCCGTACCTTTTCATTGATCTCCTGACCGTTCTTGATAATCCTAGCATCCTCCAAGTGTCTCTTGGCGGAGAAGACTGTGATGATACCAAAAGACCAAGGTTATTGTTACCATTTCATCAACTTTCTGGCCGTTCTTAATCCTCCTAGTAGCACTTTCTAGTGCCTCTTAAAACCGTGAAAACCGCAATGATACCGAAAAGACCAATGTTTTGTTACTTTTTCCTCAGCCTCCTGCCCGTTCCTGATCCTCCTATCACTCTCCCTGTGTCTTTTAGCGGAGTAGACTGCGATGATACAAAAAGACCAAGGTTATAGGTACCTTTTCATTAGTCTCCAGTTCGTACTTAATATCCTAGCACCCTCTAGTGTCTTTTGGCGGAGAAGACCGCGATAATACCAAAAGACCAATGTTATTGGTAACTTTTTATCAGCCTCGAGTTCGTTTCTTATATCCTAGCACCCTCTAGTGTCTTTTGGTGGAGAAGACCGCGACAATACCAAAAGACCAATGTTATTGTTACCTTTTCATCCGTCTCCTGCCCATTCCTGATCCTCCTGGCGCCTTCCCTGTGTTGTTTCTGCAGTTGAACCAGTCTTGGTGCACTCCAGTGTCTTTTGGCTGAGAAGATGGCGATGGGGCCAAGAGACTTGAAGAGGTCGTCTACTCTATGTTGGGCGAAGTCTGGTGGGGTGAGAGCGAGCTGGAACTTCGATGAAGCTGTGGATAGAAGTTAAGAATTACATATCAGTCGCAATGCGCTTTCCGAACGGGAGGTTGGTCTTACGTTCCAGTTGCGTGAGGGCCGCCTGGCACGGAAGACTATTTTCCGCCCTTTTTTCCTCGAACCCCCACTTCCACGCTCCCAAACAAAAATGCCGCCTCTCTCACCATCTTCGACCTATATTGCTCTTTTCTGTAAAACGTTGACGTTCGGCTTAATGGTGTCATTTCCGCCTTCTTTTCTTCGGCAGGCGTTTCATTGTAATTACCAGATTATTAATCTCGGATCATGGTCCAAGCAAACTCCAGGCTATGATGGCGGTATGTGGACGTGAGATAATGGAGAATGTTCGCTAATTTTATTTTAATTAGAAATTAAAAAATATGATTGAAAAAATACTACGATGCGACGTGTAGTTTCCAAGATATTTTAATTCAAAATACACGGGTTGTAATGTGACGTCATCGCTGTTCTAGTACTTCGCAACACTAGCTCAGTCCAATCGCGTGTCCCGGTAATACATCGCTCGTATCTCCATCAATTTGGTTGAAAATCAAAAACATGACTGAAAATATTATTAGGTACGATATGTACGTCGTGCATTTCCCGAGATAACATAATTAAAAAAAAGTTTTATAGTGACGTCACAATACTAGCGCGCGCCTGCGAAATTTAATTTTTTTGTAAATTCATTAACTGCCACACTCAGAGTCATTGATTAACTTAGTTGGCTACATAAGAAAAAATATTGACCTTTATTTTGATACGCATAAAGACTACCGATATTAAAGTTACCGAACACTAGCTTAAATGACGTCTCTGAGTGCGGTCGTAATACTTGGTCTTTTTTGATGAAACAAAATCTTGTGTATTTGAGCTAATATCTATAGATATTAGCTCTACTGAGACCAAAGTTTTGAGTGATTTTATACACCTGTTAATAGGTGTAAAAAATCACTCAAAACTTTGGTCCCTATTATACTATTCCATTCCATAGATATACTTAAACAGACTGTGCCTCTTTCTATAGGAAGTCATCGTCAACCCATTGAAGTCCCCACTGTTGGGGCACGGGCCTCCCTCAATCACATGAGGGATAATTGCCATACTCACCACGCTTGGCAGACGGGTTGGCGAGGGTTTTGATATAAATGCAGAGTTTTCCTTCTCTGGGTGCTGATGATAATGCCAGCAGCTTTACCTTAGTCGCCTTTTACGACACCTCGGTAAGAGTGAGGGTGGCCTATTCTACTCTGCCGAGGACCACACGGCTTCCTTCCAACATTGCATGTTGGAAGGAAATGACATGAGCTTTAGTACGGTAATAACTTTAGATTACAATTAGTAATAACGTGATGTAAAGTTTAAAACCATATTTATCACAAACAGCTAATATTGAAACATGCGAAATTCAAACTTGTATCAGCAAGCGAGTCTAAATTCCATTGATTCAAATGTAACATAGATACAAGTTGTATGTGTGGACAGTTACATCCCTTTAATCATGTGTTCTACCAACCAAGCATTCTGAACTGATTCTATAGGAAGCCAACATTGAAAAAAGCCAAGAACAAACCCATCATCAAAAAAAAAACTCACGCAGTATGTGTGGAGCGTCGATCAGGTCGGCGAAGTCGGGCTCGCGCGCGTCCAGCGCCCGCGCCGACGCCGCGCGCTCCAGCGCCGCGCGCACCGCACGCGACAGCGCCTCCTTACCCCGCAGCTCTCTGTAAATATACATATCTCGATTTGACGACCCGTTTAGAACAATGGTAGTGAACGCTGCCTTTGGTCCGAGGGTTGCGGGTTCGATCCCCGCACAGTACAAACATTTGTGTGCATGAACATGTCTGTTTGTATGTATTATAAGTATGTATTTATTATTATTATTAATTATTCAGGCAGGCAGTTCAGGAACTGATCCAGTACACCTTTTACCACCGTACCGTTGCCTGTATCCAGTTACATTACAAGTATATCTTATTTTCCATTTTGTAAGTAGTTGTCTAGTCTATTCTTAAATATATATGTATTTTCTGCTGAGACTACTTCTTGTGGAAAAATTTCAATAATAAAATAGGTAGTCAAACAACATAATCACCCTGACAGATATATACTGTCCGTACAAACAATATCGTTGAACTTGGACCTTACGCAACCGATTTCGGCAACGGCAGCCAATCTCAACGATAAGCCACGTACGCAGGATATATTATAGTGCTCAAGTGTGTGCGCAAACACAAGTGCACTCACTATTCTCTTACCCTCATATTCCGATGGTACACCATCGTGACACGGCCGGAGAGGGATTGGGTGCAGGGCTAACGGCTTAACGTATTTTCCAAGGCACGGGGGTACAAGACCGCCAACTTCTAGACTCCGGGATGACACTATGAAATTTTACCGAAAACTAAGGTACACATTTTTCGATCGAACCCGGGACCTCTTGCACAGCCCTCGAGTTAGAGTACGACCCACTAACCACTGCGCCACCGAGGCAGTCTACATATTACTAATGCAGACGAGAAGAATCTTAAATAAGGGGTTTTTGGTTTGGTTTTTACATGAGGAAAATCCTATAATTCCTTTCCTGTCATTGACGCTCGTGGTCGTTAGTCCTCTCCCAGATCCATCCATATATTGTAGGTATAAAATATATCTTCTCTATTATAACCTTATAGTATATCTAATATATAAAATTCTCGTGTCACAGTTTTCGTTGCCATACTCCTCCGAAACGGCTTGACCGATTTTGATGAAATTTTTTGTGCTTATCCGGTATCTATGAGAATCGGCCAACATCTATTTTTCATCCCCCTAAATGTTAGGGTTAGTCCACCCCTAAATTTTTATTTTTATTTTTTAGACAAAATTTTTAATTTCTCTTTTTTTATGATACAACATACAAAAATACATACCTACAATCCTCAATTTTCACCCTTCTACGATCAACCCTTTTATTTATATGGCAAAACAACGTTTGCCGGGTCAGCTAGTTTTATATAATTTTATTTAATTTGTGTAGGTTATATTGTATTATAGTAAGTTAACATTCGTATATATTAGTGTATGATAACGTGTTTATTTATTTATTTATTATCTAGATATATGTATTTATACTATAAATTTACTTAATCAATATTCAAAATCAAAAGGATTGCACCACCCTCCCCTCTTCTATCTAATGTCCTTTACCTGAAGGTTGTCTGGTAGAGATCGCTCCCAGCGATAAGACCGCCTAAATTGTACATTGTATCTCTGTTTACCTAGCTTTTAAGTTTTGTATGTTGTGCAATAAAGAGTATCTATCTATCTATCTATAATATAACTAAACTATGATTTATAATTATGTGAACTAAAATGACAGGTGTCAATGTGTCATTCCTATACAACCTGTGCGGATAAAGAATGGGATCAGAAATGGCGGCGCATCGCACACTATTTGGGTCTATACTCGCACTCGACACCCCACTAGGGCGAGTATAGACGCAAATAGTGTGCGAGCGAGAAGTGAATAGATGCGCCGCCATTTTTGATCCCATTCTTTATCCGCACAGGTTGTACATTTTTGCTACTTTTGACAGATGCAAAGTGTCAAAATGTATGAGAACTTGACGTTTGCATCTGTCAGTTTAGTTCGCAAAATTAAAAATCAGAGTATACAAGTGGATTGGTTACCTATATTTTGATGTACAATATGTCAAAATCACGATATTACGTAAAAAACAATGAATGCCGTCAAAGTTTGACCCCACGTTTACATAACGCTATCTAGGTATGATGATATCTAAGATATTTCATTTGTCTCAACCGTCATACAGACCGACCAAGATCAGAAGGCACTTCAGTGACATTGTCAGGGGGACATTGCAAAACGTTACTTCTATGCGAAAATGTCAAAACAGCATTAGTTCCGACTTTTCCCACGTGCCAAACAACCGAGAACCGATTGTAATGATGTTATTAAATGTATTAATTCCAAACTGAATTAATAGATGGCGCTGGGTGTCGATTGCATAGCGCTAGTGTTTAACCTTTTCGAATAGGACTCGAATTTTTGACATAGTCAAGATTCGACTAATCTTTATTCGATAAATCTATGGTATAACATCAGATTATTTTGTACAGAATGACAGCGCTGTACCATAGATTAAGTATCGGATTAAGATTGGTTAAATCGGCCCTGAGGCATAAAGGCGTAACCTTGAAGGTAACATGTACATACCGACACATCCTCTGCAGCCTCAAAGCTTCCTCATACAGCGCCAGGGCCTCTGCTAAGTGAGCCCGGCCTAGTGCCATATGATCTAGCTCCTGGTCCTTCAAGGAGGCCGTCACTGCTGAGCCTGTAAATACAAAGTAAAAGTATTACACGGATATTCTTTTACTCTTCAGTTTTTTCCTAGTGGTGAAATCCTCGCTGATCTTTTTAATCAGCAATGAGATAATAATAATAAGAAATCATTTATTCGACACTAAACAATGGACATTTACAGACGAAATATCTTAAAAGCTAAGTGCCGAAACGGCCCGTGCTCAGCATTTAGCTGTGGCCTGAGCCATGGCGCTGATTTTCAGTAAAGACCGAATCGCATACAAATTTTTACTAACTTATTTTATTGCGCTTCATGCATACATGCTTAAAATTAACATTAAAGGCTCAAAAATGGAGATCTTTGTTAAAGACTAATTATTGTAGCATTAAAAGTATTAATGACACTTATAGAATTACATTAATAGTATTGCTGTTACTAGTATTACAGTAGTGACAATAATAGTATTAATAAGATCTTTCTTAAATGAATGATTAAAGCATTAATAGTATTCTATTTATACGTGCGTATCATGCAGAGTATGCCATGTTTATTTTTGTAAAATTGAACAGTTTGTCTGTGTCCTACCACATGACAATGCTAGTCCATCCGTTGATTTGGAGTTGTTAGTCCCCCGTATTGAGTACCCGCCGCTGCAAGTGGCTCTTGCAGCGAAATGACAGCCATTGATAGTAAATTATCTTCGTACAAGTGACCTAAATTATTATTATTGCCGAAAGTGGTTACTTTTAACAATCACAAAAGAATGGTTACGTGTAGGAAGAAATTGTGACTTAATTCTGTCACAAAAAAATCTTACCTATCATTTTTACCATTATGGATTCAACGTTGTAAAAAAGTAAGGTAAAGTAGGTATCAGCCTATAAACTGTCCCACTGCAGGGAAAAGGCCTCCATCATAGAAATCAAGTCATCGCTACTATGATGGGATTAGGCTTAATCACCACGCTTGCCAAATGCGGATTGGTGATCACAAACCCGAGCCATGTTCGAAAAATTCGAAACATACGTTTCGCTCGACCCGGGAATCGAACCCAGGACCCCGAGATCACGGCCCGGTACTTAAACCACTAGACCAACAGGGCGTTCAACGTTGTACTTTTTGAAAAAATGTCTCATAACTTCCACAATTTAATGCGACTGCTAGTTTCGTCGATATGTCCTTAAAACGCAATACGTAATTTCAACGAGCTCGGGTATTTTATTCCAAACCCCAGGTTGATCTAAGTGGGATACAAGAAGTATTTTCAACTAAATGGTATATTTTTACCGTTGTCGACGCTTCTGTCACCGGAGGGCGAGTAGAGGGCGGCGAGGCGGTCGCGCGCGCGCATCCCCGTGGGCGCATTCAGGAGCCCCGTCGCGCAGTACTGGTGGGCCAACGCTGGGGACAACCATAATAAATTAACTTCAAAAACAATCGACATTATCCATCCATGATATTTATAAAGAGATAAATGTACAGACAGCCGCAACGCTCATAGGTAATCCAACAACACAAACGCTTGCGCGATATAATCGACCCCTAACGCCATCTATTGGTATAAAGTGAAACTAATGTCCCAAAACGAAGCGAGGGCGGGCCACTTGACTTAGAATAAGAAGCTTAAGCACTTGTATTATCTTTTACAACCTACTCCGATGCCTTAGCGACGAAAATACAGGGTGTATCTGTGAACATTTACATCTCTTTAACAACGTGTTATACTAACCATTATGAACAACATTTGTTCTACCACTTTTGGAAATTCGCATGAAAAAAATTCAAATTTTCATACAAAGTCGGTCACGTGACTTGGTTATTTTGTATGGGGAGTCGAAAATATTTTCGATGAATTTCGAGAAGTCGTTGAACAAATGTTGTTCAGAATGGGTGGTAGAACACGTGGTTAAAGTGATGTAAATGTTTACAGATACACCTGTATACCTTGGCCTCTGATGTAAAACGTGTGGTCGCTATCATTTGCTCTTTTACATCAGTTTATATGATTGATCAAAGGCCAGTGATACTAGCGCCATCTCTTTTTGATTAACCGTTATGATTGCGCCGAACACTAGCAGAATATCCGCGGCGAGGTCGACAGATGGCGCATTGGTTAATATCCTAAGTATACCAGTTGCTATGAGTAGCTTACAGCTGGACATCATGCCAGCGATCCAAAGCCACGAGTTTTCTTGATATTGCGATTTTCTTAAATGACGTGGCTAAGCAACCGGAGCCTATGAATTTCCTTTTCCATTGATATCAGGCTTCTCCACAAGCTCTTTTATAATGCCCCAATAAACATTGGATGTTTGAGGAACTAACAGTGTTGCTATACCATCCCGTAAGTACTATCCTATAACGTAAGCGGCAATAGCACTGTTTAAATAAAAGCGTTAGTTACCTTTATAATACTCAGTCTTGACGTGGACTAGAGAAACCCACGAGTATGGCACGTAGTTGAACACACCCTCTGACTGCATCTGAAATTGAAACAACCACATTGAACAAAGCTTTAAAAAAACTAGTAAAAAATAGGAAGCTCTACCAATTTGGTGCTGCATTATCGACTGTCAAAGTTGCTAGTCGTAGTCACTGGATGGCGCCACTGTGCCATCCAATGAATGCGTAGTCTGTGTTATCGAAGCTCTCTCCTGTTACTTTGTACGAGCATTTATTATCTCTAACGATACATTTTGACGCATTATATTGCAGTGGGGTCAAATAAGAAGCGAATAGTATAAATATGCACACAGATTTGAAAAAGCTAGATAAAAACGATTAATGAACATGGGACAAAACGCGGTTATTGTATTGGAGTGACCTCACTGACAATTTATTTAGTGGCAGTGTACCTAAATAACAACAATGAGAGGGTATCAGAAGACTCACATAGTGTTGCAACCAATAGTATAAAATATCGATAGTCTATCGATACTATTGTAACCTTGAAAAAAAGTAATAATATCGATAGGACTATCGATAGTATCGATAGCCAATAGTATGCAATACTATTGATGGACACTACTATTTTTAATAATATCGATACTATTAATTTAGATACTATCGATAGTATCGATACTATTAGTACTATTTGTATGAAGAACTATCGATAGCTAAAAACTATCGGTGGTCAGTACCACCGATAGCTTTTAGCTATCGATAGTTAATATCGATATTAGGCGAATAAGCAATAGTTAGGTGAAGAATTTTATGCATGCATTCATGTTGTTTTACAAGTAATTTGCACAAAGGTTTTGCCAATGACATCAAAAAATGGTATCAAGCATGAATGTCTTCATCTATTGCTGTTTCCCCTACTAATTTTTCATTTTCTTTCTCGTCACATAGAATAACATCGGATAATATAGGAGCAGACGCATTATGGGAATCTAGGTCTAAATTTTATTAAATGTAATCGGAGTAACAACTACTAATGTTTGTTACAAGCTACACGAAAACTCCTTATGATTTATGATAACGACTTACCTTGGAGCTTGTTTTTTGCCATAATTTCAAACAAAATCACAGTGTACTATTTTTAATTAGTTCTTTCTCAGCTCACGTAATTAAGTAATTAAATTATATCTAACATTATTCGTACACAAGTATTTAACTAATCAAATACGAAATTGCAATAGTATTAATGTTAAACATGAATACTATTGCAATTTCGCGAAATATCGATATTACAATACTATCAATAGTATAATTACTATCGATAGTTTTTCATAAAAATAACATTAATAGTACCAATAGTATTGATTAAAAACTATCGAGAGTATATCGATAATATCGATACTATCGATAGTACTATCGATATAGTGACTGTTTTTCGAGGTTAACTATCGATAGTTCTGCAACACTAACTCACAAGCCGGGCGAAGCAGACGACGCCGTGCACCTGTAGTCCGCTTGTGACCACGACCGTTGTAACGCACTGCCGACCGCTGGCTAAAAGGCCGCTAAGTCACAACGAATCTCTGTGGCTTAGCGACTTTTTAGTTAGCGGATGGCAGCGCGGTCGAAACGTCAAGCTGTGAGTAGATGCTACTACGAGTGTTGATCACGCCTAGTATCCTAAGTATCTTAATCTATAATTCATCTTTATCTATAGTATCTTTAGGTCCGTAAAGCACAAAATAGCACACCAATTAAATAAAACCACTTATAATAATAGACAATATATGTACAAGTATCAAAAGTAATGGAAATATATAAGACATAGATAAGACCACCGACCCTACACCAGCCGGACTGGGCCGCAGTGATGCGGCAGTGCAGCATCCGAGCTGAATATGACAGCGTTCTTGTATCAAGTTAACTCATACTTATTTTTTTATTCCTACTGCTTAACACGTTTAACTTTTCTGTTTACACATATTTTTGAATTGCAATCCAGATCATAACTGTTTATTTTTATAATTTCATACCTCTGTAATGGTTGTAATTTGTCTTGTGTGAATAAATAGATAATATAAAAAAGGATGATTGTGGCCGTCGCCAACAAAGAGTATATATATACTTACATATAAATAAGAGAGAAAATAAGAAATCATTTATTTGACACTTAACATGGACATTTACAGACGAAATATCTTAAAAGCTAAGTGCCGAAACGGTTGCCAAAACAGCATTTAGCTATGGCCTGAGCCATAGTCGAGCGATAGTCGATTTTCGACCGAATCCGGCTCGAAGGACCATTTGTTAGGGTCCTAACTAAAGAACTTGAAATAAAAGGTGGACTGTAGATTTAAATAGGTTTATTGCTGGCAAAAAAAGGGGAGACGCGCCTATTGCCTAGCCTGTCGGATCGCGGAGAGTCGGTAGTGGCAGACGCGTAGGCGCCGGGCGTCCCCGCGGTCCCCGCGGAGTCCCCGCGGCGCGTTGTTTGGTGCGATGCTGTCCGAAGGTCGCCGATTCGACCCGAGAGCGCTCGCGCGCCAACATAATAGAACCGCGTTTTGTCCCGTGTACATTAAATAATAAATAAATAAATAAAATATATCATATATTTTTTGTTAGTTAGTTTAAAATCTTAGATGATAATAATCATACCTTGTCGTAAAGCTGGCGGTATGACTGCGCAAGTTGCGCACTCTCCTGCGCCAGATCCAGGCACATGTCGAGATCGTCTCGCAACTCCCTGTCTCGACCGCACGCCTCTCGCGCTTGTAGCTGCAGCTTTTCGAACAAACACTCACGCGCTTGCGCCTGGAAATATAATGTCATCATTAGTTTCTAAGTAAAATTTCAAGCAGAAAAACTGAGCAGAATGTCTCGAACGGATTCAAGGTGGACGTGCGATCGATCCAGCAAGTTGTGTCCGGCAGCGATAGGGCTTTACAGCCATCAGCGTCGATGTGACCGTGGGAGAGCACGCTTCGGCATGAATGGGCCGGCTCGACCGGAGTGAAACCACGGCCTCACAGAAAACCGGCGTGAAGCAGCACTGTGCTGTGTTTCGCTGCGTGAGTGAGGGTACCGGAAGCCCAATCCGGGGGAAAGGGGAGTTTAAAGGTTGGCAGCGCACTTGTGATTCCACTGGTGTCGCGGGTGTCCATGGGCGGCGGGAATCACTTCAGGCGATCCGTCTGCTCGTCTGCCACCTATTACATAAAAAAGTAGAATGATACCAAACTACCAGCGCTGCAACTATTATCTTCTTAGATGCTGTGGCCAATGATGATTATTTATAAATTTTACTGCCTCGGTGGCGCACTGGTTAGTGGATGCATTTTAAAGCTACGGGTGCGCAAGAGGTCCCGGATTCGATCCCCGGGTCGGGCCATAATATTTGGCCATAAGTTGGCGGTCTTGTACCCCCGTGCCTCGGAAAGCACGTTAAGCTAAGCCGTAGGTCCCGATTTTTCTGACATGCATCTCCCTCTGACTGATCACTGAGACTATCCCTTTTCCCCCCTCTCAGACAGAAGGGCCCTAAAGAGCCGCAGGCAGGCCTCGTCATCCACCCAGGATGAACGAGCACCATGCCAAGACAGGCATGAGAAGCCGCCCGGGTAAAGGGTTTACCCCAAAGCCTGAACCGCACACAAGTGCGAAGATCATGTAGCGTGGATGCCCCGGAGTGCCTGCTGCCTAGTTTATATCTATAATGAGCTAGTGAGATACTAGCGCCATCTCTTATCAACCCACCGTCATGAGCGCGCCGAGCACCAGCAAAGTATCCGCGGCGAGGTCGACAGATGGCGCATTGGTAAAGTTCTCGTGGATGTACCGGAGGGTGCCAGCTGCCCTGAGGAGTGCGTCCACCGCCCCGTCCAGTCCTGCACATGTGTTACGGTCCTGTAAGCAAATAATAACATTGATTTTATTAAATATAATATAATTGATCGTACAAAGCGCTTTAACTGCTCCTTCGTGATGCGCACTGCCAAGGAGTAGAACGCCCTGCCTACGTCTGTTTTCCACTCAAGCTTTAAAAATATTGGTGTTGTACATCAATATTTTAAAGCTAGAGTGAATAGGCTACTTTTGGGTATGGCTGGGTGACTCTGAAAACCAATTAAAAGAGGCCCCAGTGCCCTGTGGCCCCTAGCCACAGGGCACTGGGGCGTTTAAGGATACTGCCAAGGTGTTCCCGGCCTGTCATAACAGGCGACTAAACGGGACTTTGGAGTATGTGAGCGTACCCACTTGGGGAGTGGCTAGCTCAGCATACAACTCCACGTGGACAACTTTTTTTTTAATGTAATAGGTAGGCAGACGAACAGACGGATCACCTGATGGTAAGCAATTGCCGCCGCCCATGGACACCCGCGTGCGCTGCCAAACTTTAAACCCCCCCTATCCCCCGGATTGGGCCTCCGGTACCCTCACTCACTCAGCGAAACACAGCACAGTGCTGCTTCACGCTGGTTTTCTGTCAGGCCGTGGTATCACTCCGGTCGAGCCGGCCCATTCATGCCGAAGTTTGGCTCTCCCACGGTAAAACTGGGTGTTAGCGATGGGCGTTGAATAAACGAACGATTTAAATAGACGGTCTACGTTCAATGGACGGTAATAGACGGCCTAGTTACGTTGACGCAAAACACGTCGACGACCGATCTCTACCGGGTGTCCCAGCGGGTCGTACAGCAATGAAGGGCTGCATTGCGTCAGGTATGAAGCGGCGAGCGCGACCGCTATTGCGCGAAGATGGACACCCCAGGGGTTATGGTCAGGGTTCGAGTCCCACACACCACCTTGTTCCCTACATGTAGCAAGGTGACGGCCATGAGGGTTTCCCCTGAGGAAAAAAAAGGCGCCCAAAAATCAGGCGCTAAAAATAGTTTATTTTCATAGTAGGCACTATACCTACAAAATAGGTTTGAGAATATCTAATAATGATTTTTAAGTGATAGGTGGGAGTCGGATAGGCTAATATTAAGCGATTGGATACACGCAACACCAGTAGTAAGACCATGCCAGTGGTAAAAAAATAAGATAAAAAATTGTGAAAATTTTGGAAGTCATTTCAGAAATGTATTATTTTAATTTAATAAATAAAAATACAATCACCTGTTTAGCACCAATTTGTGTGTAAATTCCGGCCATATTGAACAACACGCAAGCTTTCTCGAAAGCCACTGTTCTCTGGCACGACGGGACTCCTGGCAACAAGCAATTTACCATTAAAAAAAGAAAAAAGAAAACGAGTACAATGAGGAATTTTCCAATACACTAGTCTTTTTGTTAGTTGGTTTCTGAAAAGTGATAACAGATGTCGCTACCCGTATCTGTATAAAAATTACAGCGATTGGACGCGGCATTTAAAGTGTTGCCATGTTTCATTTTCATTTACCAGAGAATGAATGAAAGAGGTTTTATTCAAAAATGTTTTTATTTAGAATAATCAACAACAATAATGAACTCCACGAAAAAAATATATTTTGATAGAAATATTAATGACAAACTGCACAGTTTCAAACGAGCAGCAATCAAAAATATCTTCTTACGCCATGGTAGACATTTTTTTATAACTTATTTTATATTTACTTGACGTTGGTAAAAACCAACTGGTTGGTATTTCTATGTAACCAACCAATGGTTAGGTACTTTGAAATATTAGGTAAACGTGAAAAACCTAGCAATGGGAAATTTTACCATAAATTAGGGAGCACAGGATATATCATCCAACACTTGAAATATATAGAGACTGCTGACACCCTCTAGCGAGTAACTTCAAAGTTAATAAATACCTACTGGAAAACTGTTCATTGTACCATGATCCAGAGTTCAGCGAGTCTGGTAAATATACAATGAAGTGACTGTCATCTCACTTTTGCGTGTAGGGCGACGTCAATTGATTGATTGATTTCTTAGCAACTAAACCGACTGGATAGTTTTTTAAATTTTCGCTTTGCATTATAACTAGGTATAATTAATCGACAAGCGAATAAATCGGCAATAGCAGAACATCTGGAAATGGGAGTTAATCATTGGGTGGAACTACATAACCCGAAAATCCTCTCCACCGATCGTCATTATCATACCAAGAGAGTAGGTGAAGCGATTGAGATCAAGAAGTACAAGACTTTCAATCGGGAGGATGGATTTAAAATATCATCAACATGGAATCCAGTAATTAACAAGTGCAAACCCCGTGCTAGGCCGTTACTAACGCAAACAAACACCGATACTGTTATTCATTTAGTGGCGAATTAATATCAGAAAATGTGGGGGTGTCCGAAGATTCACAGCCCGGCCCCAGCAGACGACGCCGTGCTCCGCCAGTCCGTTCGTGACCACGGTTACTCTAACGTAGCCGAAACGTCGAGTAAACTATGTGAGTACACAATGTTGTATCACATAATAAATATCGTGTTAATTCCCGTCTTGGTTAATAATAGTTATAAACCGGCTGGAGCTTCGAAATTGTTAAAAAGATATCGTTTTTAACAATTTCGATGCTCCAGCCTGTCGGAACTTATACTATTTATTTAATACTTATAGATACTTTACTTTTTGGTCAGCTTTTGTATTCGAAATTTCAATTACTGCCGGTTTAGGGACCTCCCTCACCCTTTCGATGCGTAAGTAATACTTGACCGGTCCATTATACCTAGGTGGATATTAGTCATATTATAAAACATACCTGTTAACGAATCGAACCATTCGAAGTAGACGCCTAACGACCGGTCTGGGGGGAAGAACCGTCGTTCGATGTAGTACAGCTGGTTGTAGTATTTGAATAGGAGTGCCACTCCCGCCGTCGACCTGACTGGGGTGCGCATTGCCTGGAAATGTAAAAAAAATTAACAATATTGCAGGAAAAAGAAATCGAGCGCCATATCGATCGATAGATATGGCGACCAATCGAGCGAGAGAAGCTGGCGAAGCACCGCCGTCTTCTTAGATCAATGCTCGAATAATGTAAGCTTTACCATAGTTGATATTTTTTATAGCAATCTTTTGCAATAATATGTATAACTAACTTAACTTCGGAAACTATTATTGCTAATCTAATGTGCTGATTTTCTAAATTATGTAGGTAGATACTACCTACACTTTATTAAGTACATATAAAAAAGTAATACTAAGTAATTGTTCCGCCACCGGACAACAAGTCGCGGCGAGGGGTTTCATCCATACGTTGTTGGCTTGCCCCTTATCCGCACGAAGCGATTTGCCTCCACGTTCATAATGCGAACAGCTAAGGAATGGAACTCCTTGCCAATGTGTTTTTCCGGACCACTACAATCTGGACATCTTTAAGGCAAGAGTGAACAGGCATCTTCTAGGTAAACGCGTTACATCCTAGACCTCATCGTCACTTTCCATCAGGTGAGATTGTGGTCAAACGTTTCAAAAAAAAAAGATTGTAAGAACATTTCAATGCCTTGTTAGGTATTTAGGCTACATTCTATTATTTTAATATCTTTTGTACCACTTAACATGCAATAAACTATTATGGTTATGATTATTATAACTTAAGTTTTATAATGAAATATAAAAGCTCAGTAGAGTGGGTCTGAAAATGAACATGGACAAGACGAAAATCATGTCGAATTCCCATGTCGTACCCACTCTTGTAAAGGTTGGAAGCTCTACACTGGAAGTTGTAGACGAGTACATCTACCTCGGACAAAAAGTCCAGCTTGGTAAGTCCAACTTCCAGAAAGAGGTCGATCGACGAATCCAACTCGGCTGGGCAGCGATCGGGAAGCTACGCAGCATATTTTCGGCCCATCTACCGCAGTGTCTCAAGGCGAAAGTCTTCAATGCGTGTGTGTTGCCAGTGATGACGATACGGAACCGAAACGTGGCCGCTTACAATGTGCCGATTAAGGAGGCTCAAAGTCACCCAGAGAGCAATGGAGAAGGCTATGCTCGGAGTCTCCCTGCGTGATCGTATCAGAAATGATGAGATCCGCAGAAGAACTAAGGTCACAGACATAGCCCAAAGGATTGCATGCCTCAAGTGGCAATGGGCAGGGCACATAGCGAGGAGAATAGACGGCCGTTAGGGGCGGAAAGGTCCTCGAATGGAGGCCACGTACAGGAAGTCGCAGCCGTGGCAGGCCCCCCACAAGGTGGACCGATGATCTGGTGAAGATCGCGGGAATCCATTGGATGCGGGCGGCACAGGACCGATCTGTGTGGAGAACATTGGGGGAGGCCTATGTCCAGCAGTGGACGTCTATGGGCTGAAATGATGATGATGATAAAAGCTGTATGTTTCCTAAAATAAAATAAATAAATAAATATCGATAAAGTCTAGAGGACCTCCATCATCATCTTAGCATTTTGTCCCGGCTACGTCTCAAGCTGTCGCTTCGGAGTCCGAAGTCCGCTTTGCTACTTCGACTCCTCCACTTCGCACGGTCTTGTGCCTTCTTAGTGGTCAGTTTATTAACTGCTCCTGTATTACTGCTTCTGTTAGGACTCGACGGTGGTGGCATGGCCAGACATTTATTTCCCATGTAGCTGTCTGTTGTTTGTTGTTTATTGTAGCCACTTAAATTGAAATTTTTATTTCTTTTTATTTATTTCTTTTTTTTTGTTAACTTTTTACTTCATCGTTCGGATACTTGACAGATGTATTCCTTAACACTATTATATGCTACTAATTGAGCTGCGGGTCTGCTTACTTCTCATATTGTCAGTTTGGAGCTGGTGCGCGGCTCCTTAAGTGGGTCCCGCTGAAAATCAGCGCCCTGGCCGGCCAGATCAGGAAGACCAGGGCAATATGCTGAGCGGACGCCTATTTGGCAGTAATGAGTTATAAGTTTCATATCTTGTACTGTATTGTATTTATCCGATCCTTTTATTTTGCATGTTAAGCTTGTATCTTTATTTTGCCAAATAAATTATTACTTTACTTTACTTTACTTTACTGTCTGTTTTTCGCTGGATATGACCATATGCCTGGAAGAGCTAGTGGTCCATTAAGGGGGAGCTTCTCAACTATTCTTACCTTCCGTGTTCAGACATGGTCTTAAACTGGTCATGCTATGAGAATGCACCTAGTGAGATGGACCCAAGTATGGTGTGGTGATGGACACTAAATTGTTTAATGTCCGATAATATCGATAGTATCGATATTTTTGATATTATGGATAGTATTAGCGTTATCAATAGTATTGATCTAATATTTCTATCGATTTTAATTTTACTATATGCAACACTAACTCCCACCCTCAAGACTCCCCTCCCCGGATTGTGCGTCCGGTACCCTCACTTCCTCGCGACCTACCTGTCTCATGTCCATGAAGTCTGATATGGCGTCTTCGTACATAGCCGGGTCTTCGCTGTAGTGCTCCATGATGAAGTCCTTGAACGGCTCCCGGAAGTCCACCTCCTTTGTCTCCTTCAGCCCCAGGGGGATCATTGGCATCACACATTCTTTGCTGTAAAGTAGAAAAAAGAATGTGTTAAATAGTTTAAAATTAAATTTTGGTTAAAAAAAAGCATTTTTTGCTAATTATTCTTGAGTCATCATCGTCACTATCATCAGCCCATTTAAGTCCCCACTGCTGGGGCACGGGCCTCCCTCAATCACATGAGGGGTAATTGCCATACTCACCACGCTTGGCAGACGGGTTGGCGAGGGTTTTGATATAATGCAGAGTTTTCCTTCTCTGGGTGCTGATGATCATGCCAGCAGCTTTACCTTAGTCGCCTTTTAGAACACCTCGGTAAGAGTGAGGGTGGCCTATTCTACTCTGCCGGGGACCACACGGCTTCTATATTCTTGAGTAAAAAATGCAATTAAAATGATCATCAATGATCTATGATTTGGATCCAAACCCAAAGATCCTCCATTACCCAGGCGCCTGCTGATTTTTTTTGTCGGTTGGTCAGTTCTGTCAACCTACGTGTTAACCATAGAGTAAGATGATAATAAACATAGACGTAGCATCCCTAACCAGACTGATCCTTTTCATAGAAAGTCATACGCGAAGCCGTTAGTACTGGAGTGACGTGCTGGACTGCTGTGTCACGTTCTTACTCTATCGCACCCGTATAAAGATGCATTAAATCTCTGTTTGATTGGTTCTCTTTCACACTCTGTGACTTTTTTTTTTCGCAAATGGCACATTCCGTTTAAAGCGCGCGTTTTTAGTTCCATGGGTGTGCTAGGAAACCAAACGCTTTGCGTGATAGCGCCATCTATTGGTATGAAAGTGGAACTAATGTCCCGAACCGAAACGAAGTGAGGGCGGACCACTATTTAACGATAAAATCTTTGCATAATGTGCTTAAATAAGCCATTCATCTGCCTTCCTTATATTGAATATTGCACATCATCATCAGGAGAAAATAAAATCTTCTATCATGAATTTGTCGTCGTTTTATAAATATTAGAACGTAGAACTGTACTTATCACGAAATCTATTGAAAAACATAAGATTGATCTAGAGAAACTGTTCAACGATTTTGTGTCATAATTCCTCAATCATAAAGTTCACAATGGTTTGTAGTTACACAGTATAAAAGAGCCGACCAAACCCATTATTGTCATTGCTATAATACAGCACAGTTTATACAATGTGCGCTAAATTCGAGTGCGTGCCTTAAAATACCTTATGGTTAATTGAGGAAATTAATCTCAATTCAAAATATGTATAACCTGGTGAGACTATGAAGGAAAAACAGACAGTCAGATAAACGTACAGACACGAACTTTAATTTGGGACCCACCCAATGGTTAATGTCGTGTAGCAAACTTTCGCTATTAAGAGCTAATATTTTAACGTGTCAAAGTCATAATAATTACCATCGACAATTTTACCGTGCAAAAACCGTCAAGTTAAACTTATCTATACAGCAAAAACTATTTTCTTGACTGACACTTACACGAGTGCCACAACATATGTTCGTAATTAGAAAACCATAATGATAGCTTTTTGCAAAGAGGTTATCGTTTCAAGGGTAGATTAAATAAGACATTTTATGTCTTAATTTGACATTCAATATTATTTCACTAAAGTTTCGACCTTATTGCATTATGAATGTTCTAACGCCATTTAACGGAAATCGGTCGGACTGTACGTATGTTTTTGTAACAAAACTCAATACCTATACAACTTAAAGTACTCGACTATGAAAGAGAGACACAGTTAGTTTGTTTAGTAATAAATATATCATTTAGTATTACAGTAAAATCAGTAGGGACTTAGGGAGGGACAATCTTGACAACCCGTTTTGACCAGTGGTAGTGAACGCTGCCTCTGATGAAGGGTAATAAGCTACCTATATCGGAGTCAGATGTGATGTGGTGAAATATTGATTTGTTTAATTTAGACCTTCTTATCCCTTAGCGCTATTTCTACCAGACAATCATGTGGTAAAAGAGCAATTAGTAAATATCAAGCGACCTAGGCCCATGGTAAGTAGGTAGCTTAAGCACTTATGGGTATTAGAATCAACGAAGTAATGTGTACAAACAAAAAAAGAGAACACCCAGACTCCTGAATACACACAAGTGTTCAACACACGAATGATTGTTCAGAGAGAGAATCAAACCCAAGACCTTTTAGAACGTAGGCAGGATCATTAAATGCGCGATTGAACCAGTGAAGATGATCTTCACCTCGGCGTATTAGATACGTTTTTCTACCACATTTGCTTTACTTCACAAAAGTCTATGGTATCCAAGGAGATATTATTGGTACCCAATATACTATCTCATAAAGCGTGCCCATTAATAGACCGCACGGGTTCCTAGAGCATTCCATTGCTCTATGGCCACAACATGGCGGTGCGAGCGCGGGAAACCGCCACAATGGCGGAAACAGAAGTTTTTTACACGCTCTTTCTTAATTCTAATTGCCCCTGAGAACGAATTAATTAAATCTGGGTAACTATTTCTTGTAGAAATTAATATTTTGTGCGAGATTATGGAATTTATTGTCTATGCACTACATTAATTAGTTAGTCGATTTCAATAGAAAAGTCTCTTCTACTGGTATAAAGAAAATTAAGGTTCGATTCGACCAATCTTTATCCGTGGATAAATCTATGGTGTAACGTCAGATTTGTATGTATAATATGAATGACAGCGCTACACCATAGATTTAGTATCGTATTAAGATTGGTCGAATCGTGTAGTCGTTTCGTTATAATTACCAGACTCTCTTAATTCTGGATTATGGTCCAAGCGTAGCCTGGGCTCCAAAGCGACAGCTTTGGACGCAAACGGGTATGACATGCTCAGACAATGATATAGAGCTACAAAAAACTCGAATTTTTTATTTCGTTTTTTTTTTAACTTTTTAAACCAGTATCTGTACAGTGAATGTATACAGGGTTAAAAAAAGTAAAAGCTATAGTCTATGTCTATTATTTATCATTACAGCCATTACCACATTCGCGCGAATGCTGCGAGGCAGACCTCTTAAATGCTATTACCCTCATTATGTGCCATTTCGAGTTTTTGTGCGGCTATCGCTTGTCCCGTGCCTTTTAGGGATGTGGTCACGTGATAGCTTTGTCACTGGTATGAGTCATGTTATATTTTTGGTACTGATATAAATCGTGTGATTTTTTATGTATTTTTTATAAGTTGTGCTTTTTAGAGAGACGGATGTGTCCCGTGATACTTTTGTAACTGAAACTAGTCATGTGATATTTTTTTGAATTGTCTTTACTAAATACTCAATCCTTTTTTTGTATTACCTACCTTATAAGACCGTGTTTGTTTACACTATGAAATTTTATTTTGTTCAACATTTGTTCTACGACTTTTCGAAATTAGTCGAATTTTTTTTCGACTCTCCATACAAAATTACCAAGTCACGTGACCGACTTTGTATCAGAAGTTGAATTTTTTTATGCGAATTTCCAAAGTCATAGAACAAATGTTGTTCAGAATGGTTGATAGAACACGTGGTTAAAGGGATGAAAATGTTCCCAGATACACCCTGTACATAGATCACTATGAACCCTGTCGGGCACAACAAATGGAGAGAAGGAACCACTTTTATTAAAAATTAACGAAATTAAAACAAATAAGAAACACATTACTACCTAATGTAAGTTTATAGTTTTTTAATATATAGTTTTATTTATTTATAGTCTATTTTATATTTGAATCATCCAAACATTATTTTATATTATTGTAGCATATACATTCTTAGTGACAGCCAAGCGGCACTGAAGGCATTGGCCAAGCCGAAAGTGGACTCTAAGTTGGTCCATTAAAACCCTAAACTGCTTGGGACGACACAACAAGGTTGTGGATACCGGGTCACGAGGGCTACACAGGAAACGAAAAGGCAGATGAGCTAGCAAGAAAGGGCTCTAAAGCAAAATACATTGGACCGGATCCTTTTGTTGGACTGCCGAGCTGCACCATCAATATGGCCTTCCAGAAATATGTACTTATACGAAGTGCAAACTAAGGAATGGAAGAAAAAACTAGGAATGAAACATTCAAAGGCCTTCATAGGAGACAATACAAAGATATAGAAAAAACATCTTCTTGGAGGCAATAGACAACAGACAAGGATGCTCATAGGAGCGTTAACAGGGCATTATGCAACGAACAAAATGCTGATGAAGATGAACATAACATCGAACAGCGACTGCAGAGCATGCAAGGAGGAGACGGAAACCATAGAACATCTTTTATGTGAATGCGACTCACTAGCCAGAGGCAGAATGTGTCTTCTAGGTAACGCTTATCCTAAACCAGGAGACTACAGGCACTTCAATCCGAAAGACATCGTGACGCTGATGAAACGAATCTTGCGTGAGTAGGAACGCAAAGGATAGGGGAGGTACAAAAGATCCCTTAGGGTCGACGTGCCCCATGAAAAAGGTCCCTAACAGATAAGATAAGATAAGATAAGATAAGATAAGATAAGATAAGATAAGATAAGATAAGATAAGATAAGATAAGATAAATAAGATAAGATAAGATAAGATAAGATAAGATTATTAGTATAGTTTATTAGCATTTATTTATTAGTATAGTTTTGACACTAATACAAGTTATCATCTGATAGGTGGCTTTTGCTAGCTGGCAGAAGAGCAGCCGGATATAAAATGGTTAAGAACCTTTTTTACAATAGTTAGGACCAAACACAATTATTCTGACACATTATTTTATCTAGGCCAAACAACAAGTAAACATTACGAAGCAAGCTAGTTTACTAAGTTGTTTATAAAAGCTGTACTTAGTTAGTAAAAGTTGTTTGTACTTTCACACCTTTCAACTAGTTCTGCCATTTATAAAACATCCTGTAGATATCCCGTGTGGTTACTAGCCAATCACGGTGTCAGACGGACCTGAGAGCCTAATTTAAAGCAGACGTTACGACCAGAATCGGAGTTTCCCTCTCTTTCACACGCGCTGTGTCTCCTTTGATTGGATGCGACGGGTATATTCTCGTTCGTTACGAGACAACTTTAAATTAAGTCGCTAGGATCTGGTAAGTCTGGTATGTACCTAATTACGAGATGAAGTGACTGCAGTCACCCATTCTCCATTGACTGACCGGATGGCGCAATTGGTAGTGACCCTGCCTCTTACGCCAAAGGTCGTGGGTTCGATCCCCACCCTGGACAAACATTCCTGCGATGAACACTTGTGTTTGTTCAGTGTCTGGGTGTATATATGTATTTAGGTATATATTTGTGTTCCTCTGTTGTCTGATATCTGTAACACAAGTGCTTAAGCTACTTAGTATGGAATCAGGTCAACGTATGAGATGTTGTGAGAATTATTATTATTCTCACACTCGCTGCTTCACACGGGTTATACTCCAATCGGGCCCATTCATGCAGAAGCTTAATACCTCCTTATCTTAGCGTGTAGTTCCCGGTTGTGTTCAAAACTGTCGCTTTGGAGCCCAGGGTCCGCTTAGACCATGATTCAGGATTTGGGGAGTCTGGTAACTACAATGAAGCGACTGCCGTCTGACCTTGGCAACCCCTTGACAGGGGAACCAGACCGACTGAACTTCTTGGTTACACGTTCCAGACCAGAAACGATACGAAACGTGCAGGTTTCCACACGATGTTTTCCCTCACCCCCGAGCTAATTGAAGAAGTGCATGCTCGGATTCGAACCACAACCCTTCGTATGGAAGGCGCATTCTAATAACTCTATGCATTGAGCTATCATCGCTCCACAGAAGCATGATTCTCCAATGATTATAGTATTTTCGAATACTTACCCACTTTACATATTCGCGATATAAATTACTAGACCAGGCAAAAACGTATCTATCAAAAGATTGGAACATATGCATCTGGATCAGTGCAGAGATGGGGAAAACTGTAACGCTTCATTTAGAATGCTCTCAGATTGATCCGTGATTCATTCCGCTCATTCGGATCATTCGGCTCACTCAGATCATTCTTACGCCAAAGGTCGTGGGTTCGATCCCCACCCTGGACAAACATTCGTGCGATGAACACTTGTGTTTGTTCAGTGTCTGGGTGTAATATATGTATTTAAGTATATATTTGTGTTCCTCTGTTGTCTGATATCTGTAACACAAGTGCTTAAGCTACTTAGTACGGAATCAGGTCAACGTATGAGAGGTTGTGAGAATTATTATTATTATTATTATTAGTTCATTCGGATCATCCGGCTCATCGGATCATTCCGCTCATTCGGATCATTCGGTTCACACGGACTCTCGAGTCCGTCTCGACTCGTCTCGTGGATCGAGTGGATCTCGATCCATTTGAGTCGAATGATACATTCGGAGCGAACATTAGAGATTCGGAACAGTGTATCATTTGGCTGAGCCGGATCACTGAGTCGTTTCTTATTTATTATTTATTTATTTATTTTATTTATTACAGTAAAGAGTTACTCGCGTGTAATAATTACTGTAATGTTACATTTTCTATAAGGTGACGTAAACTTATTATCCATTAAGAAAGATAGGGAAACGATAGCATGTATTGCTTCCTCGATCATTAAAGATCGTGTGTATTATTTATTCTGTGCCCTAGTTTGTTGCCACATTGTGACAGTTCTTTACCTATTATCATATTTCATCATCAGCCCATTATAAGGCGACAAGGAAGAAAATTGGAACTAAAGGCGTCTTCTTAAGGTGACGGGTAGGGCACACTAGCGACGCCTATCGATTTTAATTTTCCGCGTTTATGCATGGACCCAACATTTGTGCATGGTTATTTAATAAATAGCCGTTGTGTTTGCCGAGAGGTTGTACCCCGAAATTGTTTAAAAGAGATCCGGTTTAGTAGCTAAAAATTAAAATCGATTTTAGTCGCTAGTGTGCCCTACCCGCGTTACGAATACCCGTCCACCTGGGGGCGGACGGGTTATGTCGGACTCCCCCCACATGACGGCGGTCCACCGACTAAAACCCCTGGGCACCTTCTCATCGTCCGTGGGGGGTCGTGGTGACGGGCACGAAGCCATGTGCACGACCACCTTAAGAAGTACCTATTACAAGATAGGATAATCTTATTGCACAAAAACCAAATCCATACTATTTATAAAGAGGTAAACCCTACAAAAAGAGTGCTCAGGTACAAATTTTGGCCCGACCCGGGGATCGAACCCGGCACCCCAATCGCACCCGTAGCATTAAAATGCGACGCACTGCCCACTGCTCCAACGAGATAATGTACATAGGTAAGTAGCTACACAACATTAGCAAAGTGAATCACGATAAATTACATATTGGATACTCATAGGTGAAATTGATTTACCTGACATAATGACCTCAGGTTAGCGACCTCTGGCGGCATAAGATGTAAGATGATTATCATACTATTACTACAGTGATAATTTATAATGTCTACTCTCATTTTCTAGCATCTTCACTGATTTATAGATCTTTCTTTAATGACTTGGGTCATCATCATCATCATAGCCTATCGCAGTACACTGCTGGACGTAGGCCTCTCCAATTGTTCGCCACCGTGATCTATCCATGGCTTCTCGCATCCAGCTCTTGCCAGCCATCCTGCGCAGATCGTCCCTCCACCTAGCCAGAGGGCGCCCTACATTACGTTTGCCAAGACGCGGTCTCCACTCTAGAACTCGTTTACCCCATCGGTTGTCGGTTCTGCGGCTAATATGGACAGCTCACTGCCACTTAAACGTGCTAATCCGGTGAGCAATGTCGATGACTTTGGTTCTCTGCCGGATCACCTCATTTCGGATTCGACCTCGGAGAGAGACGCCGCGCATTGCTCGTTCCATAGCCCGCTGAGCTACCTTGACTTGGGTACCTTTTTTTATTTCTTTTTTTGCTGTCATACCGGGGGGCGGACGGGTTATGTGGGGCTCTCCGTCTGGCAAGCTTCTCCTGACGAGAAACCTGCACGTTTTTAACTATGTATATTACCTTGCACTAATAGAGAAATGGGCCGTGTGGTCCCCGGCAGAGTAGAATAGGCCACCCTCACTCTTACCGAAGTGTCGTAAAAGGCGACTAAGATAAAGTTGCTGGCATGATCATCAGCACTCAGAGAAGGAAAACTCTGCGTTTATACCAAAACCCTCGCCAACCCGTCTGCCAAGCGTGGCGAGTATGGCAATTACCCCTCATGTGAGGGAGGCCCGTGCCCCAGCAGTGGGGACTGAAATGGGCTGACGATGACGACGAATAGAGTTAATCCTTATTACAAATCACGTACTAATGATAGTCCCGGAACAAAATTGGTGCCAGCTTCTTTTAGCATTGAGTGTTAGAACGGGATGACATGAGCTTTATACTGTTAATAACTATAGATCGAGATTTAGTATTAGGTGATTTAGTATTTACATAGGTGGAATTAGTCCATGATATTCCTTATGAATTTTTATGTGATACGAGTAGGTGGCAGAAGAACAGGCGGGTCACCTGATGGTAACGAATATCCGTCGCGCATGGAGGACGCCCGCAACATTACTGTAGACACTACTGCCAACACTTAAACTCCGCTTATCCCAGGTCCGGGCAGTTCTGTTGATACCCTCACTCACTCAGCGAAACACACCGCATGTCGGTTTTCTGTGAGGCCGTTGTAATAATATCCTCCAACCGATTACGAGAACAGGATACATTATCGTGCTCAAGTGTGTGCGCAAACACAAGTGCACTCTATTCCCTTACCCTCGTATTCCGATGGGACGCCAGCGTGACACAACAACGAAGAGAGATCGGGTGCAGGTGCAACGGCTTAACGCCAAGGCACGGGGGTATAAGACCGCCATTTTCTAGACTCTGGGCTAACACTAAGAATTTCTAGAGGCCGTTGTATTATTCCGGTAGAGCCGGCCCATACATGCCGAAACATGGCTTTTATGTCACAGTTATTTTTGAGCTGTTACAAAATTTTATCACATCCCTAAATATACTTTATTTTTTCCGTAATAGCCCTTATTAGGTATGTAAATTTCAGACTACCAAAATGAGCTACATAACCATGCTTAGGCTGGCTGCAGACAATTCTCGTAACATTTTGCTATGATAGCCACACACTTCAATCTAGAGGCAGAAGCTTAGGCAAAAGGTTTTGAAAATTGATTTATGGGATCTCTTTGTTATAAAAAATATTACAAACCACAAAAATATATTAAATCCCACCAAATCACATAACAAGTACCTACTACACTTAATTTACAAGATGTATTAATATATTCAATAATCTACCACAAAATATCATTAACTTATCACTGGATAAGTTTAAGTCTCATATTAAACCCTGCCTAATGAAGAAAGGTTACTATAGAGTACAAGATCTTCTCGTCAGAATAAACTTTTCGATTCCGGTGGTGGAACCACAATATATTTATTCATTTCTTAGTATATAATTTTTATCGAAATATATGTTTAATTACATGTATAACATACGTAGTTATAATTTATATTATTCTTTTATGACGATTTGTAAGAGCTGTATACAAGATTATGGAAATAAATAAAAATAGTTTATTGCAGGTAACAAATAACCCATATCAATACATTGAAATTAAATTAAACAGTGAAAAATTATGTCAAGTGATAACATTATTATTATTACAATTGATTAATTATATTTAGAAACAAATAATATAAATATGTAAAAAAAAATATATTGAAATAACATTAAAAACAGATTAATATCATATGAAAAAATAAAGTACTTTTGAATTTAGAATTTTTGAAGACTATTTAAATAAATAAATATTTCGCAACATCACATACATTGATCTGACCCCGAGATAGGTAGCTCAAGCACCTGTGTTACGGATATCAGAATCAACAGTGGGATTACAAATATATACATATAATAGTTTTCTTTTGTAAATACAAACTAATAATACATAGCAAACACCCTGACCAATACAAACAAACATGTTCATGCACACAAATGTTTGTACTGTGTGGAGATCGAACCCGCAACCCTTGTATCAGCGGTAGCGTTCACTACCACTGTTCAAATTGGGTCGTCAAATTTAAATGATAAGGAATATATCTACTTAAGCCAGTAAATAGTCTTTAAGAAATATATGTATCAAAGTAGTTATCTTTGATAATTGTATTTTTTTACAGTATACAGTCAACAGCAAAAGTTGATGCACACTTTACTCAGCTAGTAACTCTTATGCTCCTCGGAATAAGAACTAAAAACTGCGAAATATGTACAGCTATGTCTGCTGTTGACTGTACTCCGGACACCGAAGCGATAGCTTTGGACGCAACTGAGAAACGACAAGATGAGGATAGCTAATAAAAAATAAGTCATCATGTGTTTTTTTTTATTATGTGATAGGTGGCCAACCAGCAGACGGATCACCTGATGGTAAGCGATTGCCGCCGCCCATGGACAACCGCGACACCAGTGGAGTCACAGGTGCTCTGCCAACCTTTAAGGGTAGGGCACACTAGCGACGCCAATCGATTTTAATTTTTAGGTACTGAACCGGATCTATTTTAAACAATTTCGGGGTTACAAACTCTAGGCAAACACTTATACTATTTATTAAATAACCATGCACAAATATTGGCTTCGTTTTTGTACGCAAAAAATTGAATCACGCCAAAAGTGGCCGCTTTTGGCAGTAATTCAAATGACGAGTAGTAAAGCAGACCCAAAAGTATAAGTAAGTAAGTATAAGTATTTAATAAATAGTATAAGTGTTTGCCGAGAGATTGTTACCCCGAAATTGTTTAAACTATATCCGTTTTAGTAGCTAACAATTACAATTGATTGGCGTCGCTAGTGTGCCCTACCCGTCACCTTAAGCCCCCCTTCCCCCTGGATTGGGCCTCCGTTACCCTCACTCACGCATCGAAACACAGCACAGTGCTGCTTCACGCCGGTTTTCTGTGAGGCCGTGGTATCACTCCGGTCGAGCCGGCCCATTCATGCCGAAGCGTGGCTCTCCCACGGTCAATGTCTTTGACAGTAAATGCTAAAATATCAGAATAAAAAAGCTCTCCACACTTCTCATTACATGATGCAGACATAGCCGGGGGCTAAAGCTGTTAATATTTAGTGTCTTCCAACACTCCCTCTTATAGGGTGGCCACGAGATCGAACAAATCCGGACATAGCCAGCGTTGGCGACAAGCCTCTTTTATATTTCATATTTAAGGGTTGCGGGTTCGATCGCGATCCCCGCACAATACAAACATTTGTGTGCCTGAACATGTTTGTTTGTATTGTTCTGGCTGTTTCCTATGTATTATAAGTATGTAATTTACAAAAGAAAAGTATTATATGTTATATATTTATAATCCCACTTGTTAATTCTGATATCCGTAACACAGGTGCTTGAGCTACCTATCTCGGAGTTAGATCAATGTATGTGATGTTGTGAAAAAAAAAAAAGAATTAAATTTACCTTCTTGTTTGATATTGATATTCTTACTGATTGTCTTTTTAAGGGTCATTGGAATTGTCTGCTAAGAAGGTGTTTTTATATTTAAAACACACCGTAATTTTCATCGTTCAGGAAAAGGGTAAATACCCTTTTCCTTTATTTGCCAGAGGAAGTCTTGATTTCCTTTCCGTCAGGCTCACCCATCGCCATCACCAGCAATATTCAATAGTTTTTTGTTTCATTACAATTTAAGAAGTTTAACGTAAAAGGTTTCTTCCTTGTCCGAGTTGAGTCACATAAATTTTTACCGTGGGAGAGTCACGCTTCGGCATGAATGGACCGGAGTTATACCACGGCCTAACAGAAAACCGGCGTAAAGCTGCACTGTGCTGTGTTTCGCTGAGTGAGTGAGGGTATCGGAGGCCCCATCCGGGTAAAGGGGTTGAATGGTTGACAGCGCACGTGTCGCGGGTGTCTATAGACGGCGGCAATCGCTTACCATCAGGCGATCCGTCTGCTCGTCTGCCACCTATCACATAAAAAAACATACTGACCGCCTCTAACGACCACGAACATTAAAGTGACGAAAAGGAATTATCACTTTTTAATACTATACCGGTTTCTAATACTTTTTAAAAATGGAAAAAACAATGTCCGGCTAACCTGGTACGCTTGTCCGGTTCTTTGGCTACGATCTGGCGACCCTACCTTCATTGATACCAGACTTTCACATTCTTTCATCATGAGCTGGTCTGCATATATTAGCCCACACTGATTGAGATTTAATTAATTTTGTGCAGCAAAAAAATTAGACACTAAAAATCTTGACAAATTAGACAAAAAAAATTCTGCGATAAAAAACCGCCTTCAAAAACTGCGTTACGTAATACTTGAACGCTCCCTTATTACACCTCCTGTTTCTACTTTTAAGATGTCCTCTGACTACCAACCAGAACAAAAATGGTACACCAGCTCCGAAGCGACAGCTTTGGAGTCCAAAGTTTGTACGCAACTGTGATAAAAGACAGCTAAGATCATGATAATGACTCACCTATCGCTCTGGTACAGTTCCACCGAGGAGTTCAGCTCTGCCAGCTGCTCCTTCAGCAATTGGAGGTTGGAGTTGACAAAGCTCAGCTCGAGGGCCACCGTCTCTCGAAGTTTCCTATTCGTTGTGGCCTGTGAAAAGGAAATTATCGATAAACAGTCGGCTCGGCAGATCGGTAAATGTTTATCAGTGAATTGTTCTGTCAAACTTCAATCGATTCTCAAACACGGTCAGGGGCGGCTCTAGCTCAAGAAGCGCCCGGGCGGTGAAACAAGAGGGGGCACCAGATTATTGATAATAACGTGGCGCCCCCTCTTGTTTCAAAATGCGCAAACAAAATGGAATAATTACAACATGTTCGACTACCTATGGGCAGTCCATTCACTGTAATTGACTGAAATGAGCCGTATATATAACAAAGTCGCAGTTGAGCATGACATTGATCTATTTAGGGCTGGTTTCTGTCGTTTCAAGAAGTCCATTAAAGATGCACTCAGCTGAGGCTTTCTCAAGTCACATCTTAAATAATAAAAACATTATATAGTCAATAAACTCGAATATGTAATGAAATTCATTAACAGGAATCACAATTGTATACATATTTTTTTAATTAACTTTAATAATAATAAAAGCAGTGATACGTTATAAAGTGCAAACACTTATTACGATATAAACCTAGTTCTAAGTACTGTAGTGATGATTATTCATTGCTATAGTGGTCTTGGGTGGTAATCTTTATAAAAGTATACTACACTAGTTATTTGTATATTTAGTATTAGTTATTTTTAAAAAGTAATATCATTTGTGAACTCTTAAGCTTTAGAGTAAACCTTAGTGGTTTTCAAAAGCTTTTGTATTAATTTTTAATGTTTTTTTTTTCGTGTGATAAATAAAAAAAAGTGTCTAATGTAACCATTGTATTATTTACCGACTTACCTATGTCTGTTGTGTTGCCAATAATAAATAAATAAATAAATTATCAGACATCTCAAATTATATACCATGGTTCAAGCGTGCCCCGCTTTTCGCAGCGACGGCATTGGACGCAACGATCAGTACTCGTGTCCGCTCCTTGCGGAGCGTTACAGAGAAGGCTCTATGTGTAGCGAGGGGCTCTCGGCGCCCTCTAATTCCCGGCGCCCGGGTGCACCGCACCCCCTGCACTATAGGTAAAGACGCCCCTGATTACGGTCAGTTCGATATCAACTGAGGAGATATGACAGAGAGGTAATCGTTATGTTGCTGTCCGTGCCTAACTAATTACATATACCTACAGGTTTTTAATTTAAACTGTAGTTACAAGTTTCGGGATCATAGCTGAATTTTTGTAAGGTAGCCAAATCATACATACGATTTACTTAAAAGTACTTTAAGTACGTAATAATACTAATAATACTTAACTAGATAAAAAAAATACTTAACTAATGACTTTTGGCTAAAAAAAAACTTAACTCAAATCAAATACCGTAACCTGACTTCTAACATCGGTCTCATTACTTAAACGCGTTACAATTTCACGGCTAATCCTAGAACAAAGGCCGGACAAATTGCGCGGCTTCCTATGACGTCATCGGCGCAGGCGCACGGGCATCCATTAAGAAAACGTTTTTCTTTCGGCACATTGACCGGGTATTTGCTAACATGCTATGCATAGTACAGATAAAAACAGTACTGAATTTATATTTTTACTAGCGGACACCCGCAGCTCTGCTCGCGTGCAAAAGGAAAGCTGCCTCATGTCACCATTGATCAAAATAACTTTTAATTCAAATATTATTCCGTACAAGGGTCCGAAATATATAAACTATTAAAGTTTATATATTTTTTTTATTATAAATATAAATAAGTAAGGGATTGCTGTAAAAATTCAACTTAAACCAGATTTTTACTTTTTTTCTCTTGATTCAAAACACAGTCCGCCATGGTTCTACGTCACCATTATTGTAAACAACGAAACGTCAAACGCCAGTTTCAGGTTATTCGTTGTCTTTCATATATACGCCTTGATGGTTATGACAGTCATGACAGTCACGCGTATTGCTTACAATAACAGTGACGTCACTGTACAGATAATTAATAGACCATTATGGCGGACGGCTTTCATGGATGTATAGCGAAAATAAAATTAAAAATATATTAGGAAAGATGCTCCGAAAAAATGTTATTTTTTCATGGCGTAATTTAATCGTAATGAAATGTTCTATAATAAAAATATCAAATAATAAAAATAGTGGCAACTAGCCTATTCAGTTTACCAGAATATAACCTTTGTTACTCACCATCTTCTCAAATATCTCTACTTAAAAAGTCACGTCCATTCGGCGCTCCATTTTGCCATTAAACACGGAAAAACAATCATCATCATCAGAATCATTTCAACCAATAGACGTCCACTGCTGGACAAAAGGCCTCGCCCAATGTTCTCTACACATATCGGTCCTTCGCCGCCCACATCCAAGGGATTCCCTATTCACGCTAAAGCGAAGTTACTGCCTCATCACTCATACTGTGTTAACCTACCAAATGCGCAAGCGCCGAAGCGTGACACCCTTTCTTGCGGTCTCTGAACCCTGACCTTGGTGAGAACGAAACGAACCGATTTACATGCTAATATCTAGTATGTTTGTTTGTTTTAATGTTTGTAGGAGAATTAAAATACTTTTTTTTGCTAAATAATCAGATGAGCATGCGGGCCAACTGATGGTAAATGAGTCATCTGATGGTGTTAATCACACAAATCAATCAAAACAACTGGTCGACACTATTTTCATTACAGGGCTGTGAGTGTGTAAAGCCTCTTGATATTGTTTGTCCTCTTCATGCAATCTGATGGCGTCACATAGCTCCACTCCGAGGTCCTGAATCCGAGTTAGGGCCTGCCCGTATGCGTTCCGGCATTCATTAAAACTGCAGACTATTGTGAGTAGGTGATCACGTTGAACAGTGATATCCATAAGCTGGGTATGAATATCTGCCATTTCCGTTTTTGATTGGGTATTTAAGTTTATTATTTTCATAGACTCCTCCTCATTTTCCTTACGTTCTCTAAGAAGCTGATTATTGTCCTCCATTTGCTCTTTCAGTTCCTCGAGGGCTTCTTCACCACACTAGTAAATCCACAGGTGTAGCGGGTGACAAGGCGGGAGGCAATCGCTCACCATCGGGTGATTCGTTTGCTCGCTTGCCCCACCCCTCATTTTAGCGTGTAGTTCCAGTTTGCGTCCAAAGCTGTTGCTTTGGAGCCCAGCGCTATGACCTTGATTCGGGTATTTAGGGATTTCTGGTAATTGACTGACCGGATGGCGCAATTGGTAGTGACCCTGCCTCTTACGCCAAAGGTCGTGGGTTCGATCCCCACCCTGGACAAACATTCGTGCGATGAACACTTGTGTTTGTTCGGTGTCTGGGTGTAATATATGTATTTAAGTATATATTTGTGTTCCTCTGTTGTCTGACATCTGTAACACAAGTGCTTAAGCTACTTAGTACGGAATCAGGTCAACGTATGAGATGTTGTGAGAATTATAAAGTGTATTCTAAAGTGTAATTACAATGAAGCGACTGCAGTCTGACCTTCGCAACCGTTTACCAGGGGAACTAGACCAACTGAATCATAGTTATATCTTTTGCTCGCTATCTTCATCACATGATAAATTGGGACGGGATGACTCGTTTGGAACAGTGGTAGTGAACGCTGCTTCTGGTGCAAGGGCTGCGAGTTCGATCCCCATACAGTACAAAAATTTGTGTACATGAACATGTCTGTTTGTATTGGTCTGGGTATGTATCTATTTACTAAAGAAAATGTGTAATACTTACAGGGTGTATCTGTGGACATTTACATCCCTTTAACCACGTGTTCTGCCAACCATTATGAACCACATTTGTTCTACGACTTTTCGAAATTAGTCGAAAATTTTTTCGACTCCCCATACAAAATGACTAAGTCACATGACCGACTTTGTATGAGAAGTTGAAATTTTTTTATGCGAATTTCCAAAAGTCATAGAAGAAATGTTGTTCAGAATGGTTGATAGAACACATGGTTAAAGGGATATAAATGTTCACAGATACACCCTGTATGTATATATCTGTAATCCCACTGTTGGTTCTGATATTCGTAACACAGGTGCTCGAGCTACCGATCTCGGAGTCAGATCAATGTAGATAGATAGATATTCTTCATTGCACAAAAATAAAATACAATCATGATACAACAAGAACAGACAGTACAATAAGGCGGTTTTATATTTCCACTTTGCTTTTGAAGGCTCTCGAAAGTGGATACCACAAACCTTCGGAATGCAGTGAAGTCCGCATGCAGTGTAGCAACAGTGGGTCCAGAAGATCCCGTCGCCACTGTCTGCTCCATTATACGTGCTTTACACATCTCCTTTACTTCCATGAGCGATTGTTGTACGGATTCCATTTTGTGTGCTCCAGTTAGAGACGTGTGGTCCCCGGCAGAGGTGCCGTGTGGTCCCCGGCAGAGTAGAATAGGCCACTTTCACTCTTACCGAGGTGTCGTAAAAGACGACTAAGGTAAAGCTGCTGGCATGATCATCAGCACGCAGAGAAGGAAAACTCTGCATTTATATCTAAACCCTCGCCAACCCGTCTGCCAAGCGTGGTGAGTATGGCAATTACCCCTCATGTGATTGAGGGAGGCCCGTGCCCCAGCAGTGGGGACTTAAATGGGCTGATGATGATGATGATGAGTTAGAGACGTAACGGAATTTTTGAAGATTTTTGAAGTTGACGTGAACGTAATACGAGACCCCCCCCCCCCCTCCCCCCAAATTGCGTTACATAATACTTGAACGCTCCCTAAGTACGGAAACCTAGTAACATTAATTTATATAATTTAAACTTGTTTTTATTTATTATAAAACCAACTTGAAATAGAGCAGCAAATATTTGCGTGTTTGCCGTTTCACGCCTACCCGCAAGTTGAATGTAGGTGGTGTTTCGATAAAAAAAATATACGCTTAAGAGTACATCTTGCTATATCTGATATCAGCATAAACCTAGGAAGTTCTGCTTACAGTGTTCCTAACCACAGTCTGGAATGCCATTATAGCAAATCGGTGAAACCTCAAGACTGTCGCGGATCGATCGACGCCACGTAGCCTGCGTTTGCGCACTTTCACCGTCAGTAGGTATTCATAACTCTGTGCTTATCTTAGTGTCTTTAGGCTGACGTGGTTTAGGTAATAAACTAAAATTATAATAATAATAATTCTCGCAACATCTCATAGGTTGACCTGATTCCATACTAAGTAGCTTAAGCACTTGTGTTACAGATATCAGACAACAGAGGAACACAAATATATACTTAAATACATAATATTACACCCAGACACTGACCAAACACAAGTGTTCATCGCACGAATGTTTGTCCAGGGTGGGGATCGAACCCACGACCTTTGGCGTAAGAGGCAGGGTCACTACTAATTGCGCCATCCGGTCAGTCGCAAACAAACGATTATATCGATAAACTGTTACTTCCTCCTCATCTTAGCAATGTCGATTTCGACGACATTGTCCCGCGTCCCGACGGCCTATCGATTTTTTATAGTATGCGAAAGGTTTAATCAATTCATTGACTGGTACCCAACACTCACGCGCCACCGCGCCACCTACCGCGCGCCGCATGTACCGCGTTCGTCTTAGTCCTTCTCCCGCACGCCCTTTGTACTAAATTTTGTGCAATAAAGTTAAGAAAAAAGTTTAATTTTTCTTAGAAAGTCTCACATGGGTCATATTTTGATTGGACCAAACTCCGAACGTCTCTGATGCATGCTCGATAGTCCTGTTTTTTTTTCCCTAAGGGTGGCAAACCTGAGCTCAGGGTACGGTTAGACTATTACAGGGTAATTTCACTTAGTAATTTTTTCCTTAGTATGGGAAAAATAATTCAGCGGTTTTCGTTGGATGGAGCTTGTAAAAATAAGATGTAGCTTTAAATAGCAATGAAGCAGATGGTTCGGCGTTGGTTCGGTAGATGTCACTATGATTTTTTACATCGCGCCAGTAAAGCGTGTTTCCGAAACAATGACCTGCCCAAATTAACAATTTTAAAAAGTATGGCGAGTAACAGACAGACAGAGAGGCATTGGGAATTTCGTTATACAGCAAATAATATCCGAGTATAAAGCCTGGCAGCGCACTTGTGACTCCACTGGTGTTGCGGGTGTCCATGATCGGCGGCAATCTCTAACCATCATGATCCGTCTGCTCGTCTGCCACCTATGTCATTAAAAAAAAAATAATTCTGATATATGATTTAATCGTCTCCCTGACTGATTCTCGAAGGTGGTCGTACTTCATAGCCGTTGAGTTTTGGTAGTTTTCCTCTAGATGGCGCTAGCACTGGCTAGGGGATTGACGCCTTTAACTTAGTATGTATAAGTTGCTCTATGCTACTTTCTACGAGTCACTCGTAAGTGACGTCCAAACAGTGCAAGTTACTGCAGTGCATTTACTCAGCAGGCTCGCCCGTACGCTAGCTTGCACTATAAACCTATAAGGTTATATGATGATGGTTGATGATGTTACCTTAAAGAGGTTCTCCGCGCCGGCCCGCAACCGCAACTCTTTGTTGATTTCCTGGTTGAGCTGACATCTTCGGGTCTGGAGACGGCCGCGGCACGTCGCCACTCGGGGGTCGGAACCCTAGAATAATAGAGAAAAAAATATAAGAATATATCACATACATCGGGCCTATACAGGGTGTATCTGTGTACATTAACATCCCTTTAACCACGTGTTCAACCAATCATGCTGAGCAACATTAATTTGTTCTACGACTTTTCGAAATTCGTCGAAAATTTTGAGGACTTCCCATACAAAATGACCAAGTCACGTGACCGACTTTGTATGTAAAGTTGAATTTACAAAAGTCATAGAACAAATGTTGCTCATAATGGTTGATAGAACACGTGGTTAAAGGGTTGTAAATGTTGAGAGATACACCCTGTATAATTAATAATATCCTCCAACCATTTCGGCTCAGACGGCCAATGTCAATGATCAGCTATTAGAAGATACATTATAGTGCTTAAGTGTCTGCGCAAACACAAGTGCACAGTCTATTCCCTTACCCTCATATTCTGATTGTATACCAGTGCGACACGACCGGAGAGGGATCGGGCTCAGGACCAAGGGCGTAACGTTCTTTCCGAAGCACGGGGGTACAAAACCGCTAACTTCCAGACTCCGGGCTGACACTGAGAATATCTTAACAGAAAAGCTCTGTTACAAATTTTGGCCCGACCCGGGGATCTTACCCGGGACCCTAAGCGCAGCCGTCGATTTAAAGTGCGGCGCACTATCCACTGCGCCAACGAGGCATATGCTAAATATAAGGTTTTTAGGTTATTATGACCCTAAGGCCCGATTCGATCGATAAAGATTATATCCATGGATAAAACTATAGTAAAACTTCAAATTTGTGTAGAATGACAGCGCTATACTATAGATTTAGTATCGGAATAAGGTTGGTCAAATCGGCCGTTAGTTTCTTAGATAATGGTTGAATCGATCTGACCCGATTCGACCAATCTTTATCCGTGGATAATTTTATGGTATAACGTCAGGTTTGTTTGGAATGACAGCGCTATACCATAGATTTAGTATCGAAATAAGGTTGGTCAAATCGGCTTTTAGTTTCTTAGAGAAAGGTTGAATCGATTAGGCCCGAGTCGAAAAATCTAGTAGCATACGCATTAGTGTAATGTAACTCAATTACGATCAGCAAATATAGTGCACAAGTGTGCGCGCAAACACTAGTGAACACTCCATTTACCTAAAGTTTCAGTATAAATAATGTATCCGACTATGGCATACACCAGTTTGTCTGCTATTTACCTACTGGTTTTATTTATGGTTTGATTAAATAACAATTACAAAAGAGCTATTAGAAGCTAATATGCAACCGCTTAGTAACCAAGCCACGTACAATTTTATTAGTTACGTTGCGTTTTCATAACTTTACATAATTTATAAGTTAGTACATAGTTTAATGAGCGTACGTGTCGCTTATTTTGGACTTCTGTGTCAATATTTTTATTTTACAAGTTTAAAATTATTGCATTTTTGAAGCAATCAAGTTGTGAAAAGTTTTGTAGCAGCAATATAATTTAATAGTGTTTGTAAAGAATTCTTACGGAGACTATTTATTTTACATTTCGTAAGACATCTAAGAGTGAGCGAACACCTGAGCGCGGCGAAAAGTGGCCCAAGCTTTTGGCGCACCTCTTTTTTTTACGTTATAGGTGGCAGACGATCGGATCACCTGGACACCCGCGACACCAGTGGAGTCGCAAGTGTGATTGCTGTGTACGTACCTTAGAGATTTTGTAATTTATCAATATGTAGAAAAAAACATCGTAATTTTTTTTGTAACGGTGTTTTTTTTATGTCATAGGTGGCAGACAAGCAGACGGATCACCTGGACACCCGCGACACCAGTGGAGTCACAAGTGCGCTGCCAACCTTTGAACCACCCTTTCCCCCGGATTGGGCCCGGGGACTGCTTCACGCCGGTTTTCTGTGACTGTAACGGTGTAAAATTGGGACGAGTCGCTCTGGTGATAAATAAAGAAGTAAAAGTAAAACCAAAAAAAAAAATAGTTTCGTTCGTAGTAGTCGGTATCGTGCGATTTACAATTCGCTCGGCGCGTGCGCCGGCATTCGACGCGTCTGGAATGTTTGAGCGAGATTAGTATTGGGAATATCGATAAAAAATATATTCCTGTTAAAACAACGAGTCACAAAATGTGACTTTATTTACATGATAAGTGTTTTTTATTCACGTTTAACAGCAGCTATTATGAAAGTATTTCACTTTTCATTATTTTTCTAAAATCGCGTAAGTTCCGAGAGCTTCTGGTTGACGAAAACCATTTAAAAATTCAATGGCAATATTTCAATAAATTCTAATTAATTTGTTCAAAATTCATAATATTCCATAGGTGGGCATTTAGTGTCAGATCAATGTATGTGATGTTGTGAAATATTTATTTATTAATTGCATCTGCCCACGCGGAGTGTTTTATTCCTACCGCCAAAAAAATCTATCGATATCAGGTTGACAACTGCTGTCACCTCACTAGCCACGTGTATGGAATGCCAGATCAATGTCTCCGAAGGCAACAGCTTTCACTGCAAACAACTGAAACATCTATTACCGAACCAACCGCAATTATAATTGATTATCAGAATTAGATTGATGCTTGTAACTAACGCCAATTAAAACACGAAATATTAATGTCAAATGAAGCCTTACTATATGTAATGAGGTATAGTAATTCATTCTGTCGTCTCATGCCTACGCGCCGCACGTTGACGTATGACGTATCAGGAGTTCACTCATTCATTCTGGAGAGGATACGAAGCGGGACGGACGCGCGTGTGGTGTATAAAGTAAGCAGTGAGCCGATATAATAATAGTGAAATACGAACAGTACACTATAAGTCGTGGGCTTAAGTTATTACCTTACTAAAGCTCAAGCCCTCTCGTTCCAACGCAATGTTAAAAGAGGTAGGCACAAGTTTAGAACCGGAACTTTTCTTAGACCGCGTTTTGAAATAAGGGGGTTAGAGTTCGCACCACGAAGAAGACCGCGGTAAAACACGAAATTTTAGATTCCATGTGTCTATACATAAAACTCAAATTCGAATGTCGATGGCGATTAAAACGCGCTTTTCACTGGACTTTTTTGATGATGGCGCGGACTCTAGTGATGTCACGGCTTTTACGTTAAATAATCAAATTCTGAAAACATTACATACATTTTCCTGGTCCCAAACTAAGGCTTTCCCTTGTACTAGATAAACCAGAAACAAGGAAGGTACCATAAACACTCAACACAAATATCTGTTCCATTAACCAACATTTGTGCGAGAATTGAACCTGGGACCCTGCGTCTTAATCGGCGCAGAAACCACTGCCCTTAAACAGTCGCCGTAAGAGTTTGTACAAACACTTTGACGACGTCTATGGCGCAGTGGCTAAAGTGTTGCGTCCAAGCATGGAAAGCTCGGGTTTTATTCCCGTTTGGCTCAATTTAAAAAACTTTTCTAAAAAAGAAAAAAATATGTTTTAACCACATCCATGAAGTAGTAGACCATAGATTCGACATGTTGGAATTGGAATATATGTCGGGTTTGCCATACGTCCCATATTTTAAGGAACGAAAGAGAATACATTTAAGTATTAATTTGGACACCACAACACAATCAATGCAAAGAAATTACACGCATTAATACCAATGAAGCCGTGTGGTCCCCGGCAGAGTAGAATAGGCCACCCTCACTCTTACCGAGGTGTCGTAAAAGGCGACTAAGGTAAAGCTACTGGCATGATCATCAGCACCCAGACTAGGAAAACTCTGCATTTTTATTAAAACCCTCGCCAACCCGTCTGCCAAGCGTGGTGAGTATGGCAATTACCCCTCATGTGATTGAGGGAGGCCCGTGCCCCAGCAGTGGGGACTTAAATGGGCTGATGATGATGATGAATACCAACACAAAATGAGTATCTAATGATTAACAAAAAAAAATACACAAAGAAAACAATCAACAGAAAAAAGATATTTGATCATCGTCCTTCTCCTCCTAACGTGTAGTTCCTGGTTGCATCCAAATCTTTGGAGCCTCGGATTCTCTTAGCCCATGATTCAAGATTTGAGGAGTCTGGTAATTACAATGAAGCCACTGCCGATTGACCTTCGCCACCCTTTAACAGGGGAACCAGACCGATTGCATCATGGTTAGAAGGACCTATCGGAAACGTGCACGATTCGCTCAGAATGTTTTCCCTCACCGCCGAGCTAATGGTAGAAATGCGCACATAGATTTGAAAAAGAACCGGAGGTGCATACTCAAATTTGAACCACGACCCCCCGCGTTTTATTGCCTGAGCTACCTCCGCTGGGCTATGCTCGGAGTCTCCCTGCGTGATTGTATCAGAAATGATGAGATCCGCAGGAGAACTAAGGTCACAGACAGCCCAAAGGATTGCATGCCTCAAGTGGCAATGGGCAGGGCACATAGCGAGGAGAACAGACGGCCGTTGGCACGGAAAGGTCCTCGAGTGGAGGCCACGTACAGAAAGTCGCAGCCGTAGCACCCCCCACAAGGTGGACCGACGATCTGGTGAAGATCGCGGAAATCCATTGGATGCGGGCGGCACAGGACCGATCTGTGTGGAGAACATTGGGGGAGGTCTATGTCCAGCAGTAGACGTCTATTGGCTGATGACCTCCGCTGTCAAATCTATTTGATCATTGCCAATCCGGCCCAATCCGTGGGAAAAGGGTGTTTAAAGGTTGGCAGCGCACTTGTGACTCCACTGGTGTCACGGGTGTCTATGGGCGGCAACAATCGCTTACCATCAGGCGTTCCGTCTGTTCGTCTGCCACCTATCACATAAAAGAATCGTCATCCGAACATAAAAAATAATAGCTCTTCGAAGTCATAAAGCTCCCACACATACTTAATTTGCAGTCATGTCACAGTACAATATTTCATGCGCACGCGGCGCCCGGCGTATTTGAACGCAGAGCATCCTTCAACTCGGACCCTCATTTGTATTCCCGTTGCATTCTACGAAGGTGAATGTTTTGGTGAGTTATATTGAACTTTGAGAAATGATAGTCAGGGTCATTTCACTTTGTACTTTTTTCCTTAGTATGGGAAAAATAGTTCAGCGGTTTTCGTTAGATGGAGCTTGTAAAAAGCAGATGGTTCGACGTTGTTTGGGTAGATGTCACTATGTATTTCATGATGTCACTGTGTATTTTCGGTCTTAATACACTGAGCCAAAGACGTATGCAGGATTTATTGTTTCTTCAAAAAATAGTACAGGGTACCTCAATGTGTCCTAGAATACTAAATCGAATTCAAATTAGTGTCCCCCAGCTAAGTAGTCGACGTAAACCTAATCCATTTTTCAAAATCTCCCATCTAGTTCTCCATCTGGTTCTATACCAATCTGGGTTTGCATGCGCCAGTTACTAGATTTGTAATTGCATATAATGAGTGGCACAGACTGCTCGAACTTGACATTTTTCATGACCAAGCCAATTTATTAAAAAGAAAAATTTTAAAAATATAATGTACCTACTTATAATTTTTGTTAAGCTTACCCTTTAAGTAAATTACTGTAACCTCTAAAATATCATGATGTGCATGTCTGTAATTGATGTAAACACTAGAATAGTCCCTTGCCTTGTATATGTAAAATGCATGTGTTTATATTGTTGATGTGTCTAATGAATAAATAAAAAATAAAATGTATTTTTACAATGACCTCAAGCCGCCTGCCCACTAGCAATTTCAGAAAAGTCCTGGCAATAAACCAGAGCTCTAGAAGGTATTTGAGAATTTTGTGATACAGAAATAATTATTACATTGCTGATAAAGACAGCCCACTGTCTTAGTTTTGGTGCCACCCTGCAAATAAATGACAACTGTATAGTTGTAGGTGCATATCTACAGATGGCGTTAGTTTACAAGCTTGAATACTACAGCTTTGTATTACAACTAGCGCCCTCTCGTCACTTGGTAGCTGAGTGATTTTTTCCCATACCCCTATTATTGCATAGCACCTGTTTGTTGTAGCGACCTGATACATTCATCGACATTCAAAACAAATCATGTATTGCTCAACCGCAGTTAATATCGATTAATCGTTAACCTGACTGCGTCTTAGCAACTTGACACCGATATCGATTGTGTTGCGGTTTAATCGATGCTAAGAAATTGATCGCTGGTCGCTCTGAATAATGAATGCTATACGGAGAAAGATTGTCCTATGTTGTACCAGGAATCTTAACCACATTATAAACACCACACTCGCGATGATCAAGGTAGAGGTCATAGAGTAACTTATATATACTGAGATAGAGGCATCAGTCGGCTAGCCAGTGCTAGTGCCATCTAGAGGAAAACGACCAATACTCAACGGCTATGTAAGGCATCCTTTATATAAGAAATCATTTATTTGCGTAATAATAAAATTCACAATATTTTATGGATCTCCGGTTTGTGTTCCTTTCTTTTTTACTCATGTGGGCCCGCGGCTGGAGGTCAACGGCGCTCCCTTCTTCGCCAGAGTGGGAAGGAGACATGTGTACTTGTTTACTTTGACAACACGTTCCTTCTCAGGCGGTGGCTCAATTACAGTGCAGGCTCTCCAATGTCTCCCCCCTCCACCCACGCCGTGCCCTTACAATAGACAACTATTCGAATAAGCTAGAAGGAAATGCGTGAGTGAGGATACTGGAGGCCCTTAAACCCTTTTAAAGATTGGCAGCGTAGGTACTTCTGACTCGACTGGTGTTGCGGGTGTCTATGGGCGGCGGCTATCGCTTACTATCAGGCGATCCGTCTGCTCGTCTGCCACCAATCACGTTAAAAAAAAGCAACACAAAGAGCTTCCTTTGCACTCTAATCTATCTTGATGATGTTTTTGTAAATGAGTTGCATTACATTAAGTCAAGAAAAGAAATGTGTATTAAGCTTCATAAATATGTAGATACATGCATACATCATACAATTTATTAGAAAACGATGACAGTAATGTATGGTTATGAAAAACAATATGTTATGCTCTATATGAGCCGCAGTTCGATATTGCATTTTGTAATTCATAGCAAATGAAGTAAAGATCCGTTCACATTGCAAAAAGTGTATGGAATGTGTGACGTATGACATTCGAGGTATGCTTCGATGAATTTAATACGTTATTTTATGTATGGAAAGTGGACCCTGGGCTCCGAAGATCCAAATTGGGACGCAACCGGGATTTAACGCTAAGATGATGATGGTGGCAAACGAGCAGTCAGATCACCAGATAACAGGTCTTTACCTACCTAAAACTATCCTATACGTTGTCCATTAAAGCGCAGTTAACTATGGAGTAGTAGTACATATACTTTACAAATAAAAAAAAGTTAGTATGGAAAATCGTTAGTATCGGTACTTTGTTAGTTCTTTTGTGCCTGTCAGCCTCATATTTGGATTTTACGGCCGCTTACCATCAGGCGGAGTGAGGTCATCCTGATTGGCCTTTCTATAAAAAAAATTTTTTTTTTAAGAAAATCGCCATACAAAACGGCAATTTCATAGGTAAAGACCTGCCCGACCACAACACGTCCACTGAGGTCACAAGTGCGCTGCCAACCTTTTAACCCCTTTGCCCCATTGGGTCTCCGGTAACCACACTCACAGGTAATTTTCATTCATGATCCAGGATTTGGTGAGTCTGGTAGTCGATGAAGCGACTATCGCCTGAACTTCGCCACTCTTTTATAGGGGTAACCAGACCAACTGAATCTTTGTTACACGTTTTAGAAACTATGCGAAACATGTAGGTAGCCTTACGATGTTTTCCGACAGCAAAATCAGATTGATTTGAAAAATCCAGAGGTCCATGCTCGGAATCCAACTTACGACTTCCCGTCAAAAAGCGCACATTTTTATCCACTGAGCTGCCAAAGCTCTGGTGTTGAGCATATATTTTAACTTATAATAATATAAACACTGAATCTAAAATCTATGAACGCTATGATCTGAACGTATTCAAGAAAAGAGTAAATAGGCTGTAGACATCCATCCTCGGCCACATCATGACTTACCATCAGGTGAGATTGTGACCAAATGTCTGGCTATTCTAATTAAAAAAAAACACTTTATGCACAGACAGCACTCTCCGGCCACATTGGCAACTAAGATTCACAACCAGTTGCCTAAGATGAACTAACATTCTTGCTTCTCAACCCTCAACCAGTTCCCAAAGACGATATTTTTTTCCATCAGGTCGACCATGCAAAATAAGCACTTATAACTCAGACATAAGGACGGTCCAAATTCCAACAAGGGTAACTTCACGTAACGCCGTGTACTCATATCTTACCTTTTTGTTCCCAACAAAGAGACCATGCCTAATGCATTCTCTATCCCTAAGAACCGCTAGTAACCATGCACCATTTCCAACTCGAAGTAAAATTGCATAGCGGCTTCGGCAATTATTGCCGCCTCATGCATTTTTATGCGCGTGGATCAATATCGTATGCGTCGCGTTTTTGCTGTCTCACATCTATGGATCGTGTTTGATTCAGATGATGGTTCCCATAGGCCATTTTCATCTATCAACAATAAATTATGAAATTATATTACTTGTATAGTTTTCATCACGGGAAATGCAAATATAACGTTATTTTCCCATGAAATCCTAAGATAAATTTTATTTTTCAAAATCAAAATTGAGGTTTTAGTATCTGTATGTCACGTGATTTCAAACGCCGACCGCCATGATGTGACGTCATTATACTAAAACATCTTTTGACATCTTTGTTTACTTACCTACAACGTTCATCGAAATTTTGACATTTCTCAATTTTAGTTCAATGCCCTTTGTTTTAGTTATAGTGACGTCATGCGCCGTCACCATTATGGCGGCCGCGGTGTTTGTAGCGCGTATATTTTACGTAAAATTTTTGATAATTTTTTAATTAACATGGGAAAAACTATACAAGTAATATAATTTCATAATTTATTGTTGATAGATGAAAATGGCCTATTTTGATTGCTGTAAAAGTGTTGTCCAAAATTTTACGGAGTCTAGGACTTGGTACAATTGTTCGAAATATGGCCAATATAGCTACAACTTCCTTTCCACTATCCAATTTTGTTATAATTGCTTGGCTTCCTAAAGCAGACATAAAAATCACAGAAACATTAGCAATACAGAAAAGCTATAACCATCATTGCGGCATTTAAAATTTTCATGATGTCTCTGTCAACTGTCAGTGCAAACATATTGGTTATGTCAAAGTGATAAAGCTTTTTTTTATATTTGATAAAAAAATATTAAGTACATAGCATAAAATTACATTCTGCCAAACTGTGGAACAGTTTGTCGGCAGTGGGTACTTAATACTAACACAATTTAATTATATACTACAAATATAGATTAAGATTAAACACGCGACACATAGCGTTTATTTATCGTTAATGTTATGTAATCATACATTAATTCAGTTATATTATGTATGCACTTAAGTGACACCTGACAGTGATTATCATTTGGATTCTAATGGCTCATTTCGTGTATCTGACGCCATATTGTATGCTTGATTGTATGAGGGTTTTCGGAGCGTCGTTGAAATCGACTAGGATAGCGTATGTTTGACTGAGGTCCAAACCTCTACCGCATTGGTTCGTTATTTTGTTCAAATTGACATTTTGACAGAACATGTTTAAAAATAACCAATTACATAGTGACAGTTAATATTTAGCGTATTTATCTACCGTGACATAGTTATATGGACCTCACTCCTATATTACCCGATCTAGCGGATGTTTCACACGGGAAAATACTAATTTTATTTTGTTTATACTATATAATCAAAAATCTAAGTAAAATTATTAAATTGTTTTCTTTTTTGCACCACATAATTGTATGATGGATGTTGTTTTTTTGTATTTATACGAAATCAGCAAAATTTTCTTGATTTTTTGGAATACAGTATTACGTGCTAGCCAACTCCTGGACATGTCCTTTGGTTGAAAGGCTGTCCTTATGATGGGGTTGAGCTGGCAGATCTTAGAGAGGTGCGTGTCAGCTACTGGCGTGAAGCCGCGATTTGATCGGGAATTCAGGACCAGTTGAGGAGTCTTATATCGAAGGTCATATTTTGGGTCGCTGAGCCATCGGAGAAATGAGAATTAATTGCCTCTGGGCATTAAGTTCGCCTATTGTATCGTTTTGTGCAATAAAGTTTTAAATAAATAAATAATTAAGTGGCAGTTAGTAATCTAATGAGGAGTTTTCCAATGACATTCATCATTCGGTTTCTTTAAAGTTATAACAGATGGCGCTACCTGTATCTGTATAAAAATTACAGCGGTTGGTCGCGGAATTTATAGTGTTGCCATATTTCATTTTCAATACCCATGAATGAATAAAAGAGGTTTTATTCAAAAATATTTTTTTGAATAATCAACAAGAATAAAGAACTCGTAAATATTATATTTCGATAAAAATATTTAATAACAAACTGCCCAGTTTCAAACAGGCATCAATCAAAAATATCTCCAGACGTCATGGCAGATATTTTTTACAACTTATTTTAGGTCTACTTGGCGTTGGTATAAAATGTTATTTTCTATGTAACTAACCATATGGTTACTTTGAAATATTAGGTAAACGTGAAAAACCTAGCACTTGGAAATTTTCCCATATATTAGGGAGCACAGGATATATCTTCCAACACCTGAAATATATAGAGACTGCTTACACCATCTAGCGAGTAACTACAGAGTTAATAAATACCTACTGGAAAACTGCTCATCTAGTTAAAATAAGAGTACAGTATCGATGGAAACTCCTTCGTTACTGGCCGTGTAAAATTGTGGCCAATATTTAAAAAAGAAAAGTCAGATTCCATTTAAGAATCATTTTGCGGTACCGTGCTACATATATAGTGATCTGGAGCCCAATTCTCGTGCTTGTGATATTTTGAGAACATGGCAGATATCACTCGAAAACCATACAAAAAAACTATGTTTTAGTGATATATGTCGTACGAAAATAAATGTCACGAGCCCGAGAATTGGGCTCCTGTGGTTCAGTATATAATACTACTCGTATTGCTGTATTGTATTACTGTGCAATCTCCTTATGCTTATGTTATGTGTCCTGTCTATGTAAATCTTTTATGTGGTCAATAAATGTTTACTTACTTACTTACTTACTCTTTGCTGTGGTTATCAACGGCCAGGGGAGCTGATGGTTTCAGATGGTTTGATCACTTATTGACACAGACCAATCTTATCACCAACCAATACCAATCTTATAGGTCTGTCTTGATGGTCGATCATTCGTGTTTTCCACCGGACAAACAGCCCCAGGGAATCGCTATGGCCGATTAGCGCGCTTCTAAGTCGCGGCCGGAAAATAGAAAAAGTGCAGTGCAAACCAATATTCTTTTCAGATTCGTAATGACCCCTAGCAAAAGCGCTCGGGTTTATTTATGTAGCCATCGATCCTAGTGCGCGACTAATACTTTCTAAATTGTAGATTTTAATTTTTTACCTCCTGCATGGGTAAATATAAAATTAAACATTAAGCAAGAATAAAAGAATATACTTTTTATAGAGGGACTCTCCTGATCCGACGATCCCTGGAAAGGCGGTATCAGTACAGTTTAACTTAAGTTCAAGCTAATAAATTAAAATTACCGAACAGGCCATCTCAAAGTAAGAAACTGAACGTCATTGCGTAATACATGTCAGTAAAAACTTGCAATGACAGCCCGTCCGCCATCTTTGATTACAGATAATAAAGGCGCGAAATAACCCAAAGGGTAAAAAGTTAAGCATCTTTTAAATTAAATAATGAGCAAAAACGCTTCGCAATTTTGCTGTGCAATAAATAATTTTGAGCAGGTTTTTAAGACATCTTTTATAAGAAAGCTTTTAAGTATGATTAAGTAGATAAAACTCGGTTTGATGCACGTCCTTCAGTTTAGCCCAAGTACGGGAATAATAATAACTTAATGATGAACGTAATAAGGATACCTATACATTACAACTATTACGAGTATATCATTCGGCCATGTGGTAAAATAGATAGTTTTGTAATTTTGCATCCGTTGCTGAAGATCATAATTTGGAAATGAATTATTTAAAGTACTCAAAAGTATTAGTTCTATTGGTCGTAGTAGTAAACCTATTATTACTCGTACACTTATTTGAAATAGGTTCACTTAGTACCGTAACATTTATTTCCGTTAAACTATTTTGATTGCAACTTCCTACTTTTAAGACTTCGCTAAAGCTTTTGTAACATTATTGGATAACTGCATTTAATAAATTTATTTTCATTAGTGGATTTTAGTTTCTTTTAAGTTTCAAAATTGGAATATACTTGCGTGAAATAAGTAGCTATTGTTCTATTTAATACTAACATCAGAAAGTTACACAGGGTAGTCATTTTGGTCCTATGTTTAATTATATCATGATGTGATTTTTAACAAAAAAAAGTCTTTGAAGAAGAATTTTATGATTGCTTTCTAGTAAATATTTAAAACCTTTCTAGATCTCCAAATGTGGATCTAGATGTTACCGGTAATTATCTGGGCATTAACCGTAAGCTCAAAACAAAAGTCAACATCCATGTGCATACGCATTTATTATACTCTGATGGCTTAATCATAGTTATACGAATGGTCCACCACATTGTTAAAGTTTACTTAACAGAGGCTCAGTTGCAAAAATACCCATTAAGTAATTTATAACACGCTTGTAAAGGGCATCACAGGGTACAGTTTTAGCGCCTATATTATTACAATTACATCATTTGCAGATGCATAATTTCTTAGGCTTTTCTTTGTTTGTAAAAATAGAGCTATTATGTCCCGGTGGGGAATAAGGTCATTCGTCGAGCATGCGTACTGATTATAGTAATTTCCCTGCGAGACTATGTCGTACGGCCATAGTTGTATGGCTAATATGGCTATCCATAGGGTTGGCAGCATACATTTGATATTTTAGGGCCCACGTGACCGACTAATCGGTTTCCGATTTTTTGTAGCAGAAAAATAGAACGTAGTGTCATCAAAAGCTTAACGCACACGACCTAGTTTTCAGCCCCATAAAGTCAGTTTTACCACTGGTGGTAAATGAAAGAAATGTAAAGATATTCCCCGTAATTGTTACCAACATTAATGGTAGCTAGTTATACAGCTTTATTATATCCTTAGTACAGAATAGTAAAGAATATCAAGAGATTTTCACTATGGGGTCGTGCTCCTACTCAAATCCTCTTACTTGTTGGAGCATGAAGACATTGTGCAGATTCTCCTACTGTTTTGAGACAAGTAGCTATGAGAAAGTGGGAGCATGTTACGAGTGCAAGCCTCGTCTACGTCACGCCTACGTCACTACATATGTACATACCGTGAACTGATTCATCGGTGCAACTGGCCCGATTGGGAAATCATTCTATGGAAAATGCTGAGCGGACAGTTTTCAGCGATGGGAATCTTTTGGACAGTTCCTGGTGGTCTTCAAGCTTCAATCGCGGAAACAACCGGACGTACTTAGTCTTAAGTCTGATCATCGCGATCAAATTAATTGTAATTAAATTAAGAAACTTATGTAATACATATTCAATTTAATAAACTATATAATAATTATAAATCTACCTTTTTTAAAAATCCTACCCGACGGCCCAATTCCGTAATTAGCATAAAAATCTTATGATCAGTGTAGGGTTGGGTTCCTGCTAAAGTCTCTTAATGGTAGAAGCCCTAAGACAAATGTAATGTAAAACCGAATGAACTGTCACAGGGACAAGCTGTCATTGTTAAATCTCATTTTAAATTAGGGAGTCCGGGTTTATCTTGAGTATTATAGTTGATATACTAAGTACCGTTAAACTTAGTTTTGTAATAATGTTTATTCTAGTTCTTCAGTTATTCCCAGTAATAATCCCCCTACTTATTTTAAACCACTTTTTGAAATAAGAGGGCTAATAATAAGGGATGTACCGATTAGTCGGAAAAGCCGAGTCGTCCATTTTTATAGACGGCGACTAGTCGCCTAAAACCGCCGACTGGTTGGCCCACTTCTCACTCATGTTAATATGCATAAAAAAAATTGAGGGTGAGGTGATTGAAATAAATTGTTACTTACTTGTTGTTTTTTATTATAGCTTAGCTACGTATTTCTACGATATAATTATTTTATTCAATTAAAAAAGCAAGAAACGCCGACTTTTACGTAAACATAAACAACGGAACGTATGATGCAGTGGAAACAAAAACATGTCCTGACAAGACACGAGCCGAAAATAACATTTCCGAAGTCTCCCGTATTCTACCAAAAGCAATGATCGACCTCGCCGACAATCGGCTATTTTGTTGCTGACTAATCGGCTAGTCGGCTAAAGTCAGAGTCAGCCCATCTCTACTCATAATTATTATATGTTATCGACAGCCCTGCGCAATGTAACTGGGCTATCACATGGCTGTTACACCGCCTGCACATGTTTACGGTCTAGTTTCTTCTTGTGGTCTCGAGAACGAAACTTTTGGAGAAAACATTTATCATCGCGGTCGATCTCCATCATCATCTTAACGTGACATTCCGAGTCGTGTCCAAAGCCGTCGCTTCGGGATGCGCTATACTCGTAAGATAGTTATCTTACGAGTATAGCGTGGCTCTCCCTCTAACTTCGTTTCGTTTCGGGACATTAGTTCCACTTTATACCAATAGATGGCGCTAGCTGTCGATTACCTCGTGCAAGCGTTTCGTGTTTTCAAAAAAAAAAAAACTGCACACAAAAAATAATCTACAGCAAAAGAGCTCGTTGAGTACATCTCCCTCGAGACTGAACACAGCGACTACCCCTTTCCCCCCTCCCTGACAGATTAGCGCGTTAGAGTCGCAGGCAGGCCCCATTGGAGTCGAAGACCGCCCTAACAGCGCAATGTCGGGAGGCCTCCTCTCCCAGAGGAGCGAAAACACCGCGCCAAGATATGGCGCGAGATGCAGCCCGGGTAAAGGGTTTACCCCGAAACCCGAACCGCACCAAGTGCGAAGATGACGTAGTAGTAGTAGTAGTCGTGTTTTCTGATTACCTATAAGCGTTGCCACTGTCTGTTTGATTTACCTCTTCGATATCAATGTCAGCTTAGCCGACCATCTAGTCATTTTGTGCTATCTGTCTGTGGTTGAGTCTCATCTCAGCGTGTAATTCCTGGTTGAGTCCAAAGCTGTCGCTCTGGAACCCGGGGTACGCTTGGACCATGATTCAGAATTTGGCGAACCAGACCAACAGGGGCACCAGACCAACTGAATCGTGGTTACACGTTTCAGAAACAATGCAGGTTTCATCACGTTTTCCCTCACCGCCGAGCTAATGGTAGGAATACGCACAAGATGCCAAAATCCAGAAGCGCATGCTCGAATTTAAAGCGCGAACCTGCGTACGTAAGGTGCATTCTGTAACCTTACCATGAGTTTGAAGAACTGTTTTCGCTATCGAAAACTATCGCTTTGTCCCTTTCATCGTGGTGCATGTGAAAGAGACAGAGCAATTTTTTTTGACAGAGTTTTGGATAGCGAGGATAGTATTTCAAACTCATGGTAAGGTATCTGAACCACTGAGGTACCATCGCTCGCTGTCTATGGTTGTATTATGCAAATAGAAACATTAAACACTCTCACACTACCATGACTTCGAAAGTCTTTCTCTAGCTTAAATACGATTACATAAGCTTAACTCACTTAAATAATTCATTAACATGTAAGGGCGATAAGAATTCAAACGACGCCGTGGATTTCTAAGAGAAATGCAGTGAAAATGAAATTACAGTGTTACAAGTCTCGGTTCATCGCATACGAATGTTCTGCTTTACGATTATACTCTTAATTAATGCCACTTTAAAGATCATTTTCGTAGATAATGGTAATGGTGACAATAACTGTTAAAGTGGCAGTTAAATTAATTAATTTAATTTTATGTGTATGGCTGTGTATTAGAAATGAAAAGAAAAATGTTTAATACATTCTTTATTCAATTTAGGTCCATACAGAACACTTATGAATGTCAAAATAGGTACATAATATCTACCGCTGGTTCGGAATGTCGATTTTGACTGAGCAAGAAACTCAGTAGTTACTCTTTTCAAATATTTATGATGTTACAGAGTTTCAATCATTGAAAAGAGAAAAAAAACCGGCCAACTGCGAGTCTGACTCGCGCACCGAGGGTTCCGCCGTATATTTCATTTTATTAAAATAATTTTATTATATTATATAACTAAAAAAATGTGATTTTCGCAATTTTTCCTATATTTGCATTATATGACAATGCTTCATGCCAAATTTCAAGATTCTGAGTTTACGGGAAGTACCCTGTAGGTTTTGATTCCTTTGCGAGTGTCGAAAATTTGTTGAAAATATCGACATAATCGGCTGTATCTTTTGATTGGCTTGGCCTAGAAGTTTGATATTTTCACAGCTTAAAGGGACAATAGACCTGAGTATTTCATGTGAATTTCAGCTTGATACGTCCACGCGTTCTTGAGATAAAGAGTCTTGACAGACAGACAGACAGACGGACAATAAAGTGATCCTATAAGGGTTCCGTTTTTTCCTTTGGAGGTACGGAACCCTAAAAATACAATTATCAAAGTTAAACATATTTTAATTACTGTAGTATGTAGTGGAATTTAATTAATTTGTTTGTATTTAATTTAATTACTATTTAGTTATATAATTTCATGTTTTGTTTGTGTACCTATATTTTATTTGTAATCTTTTAACGTTTGTATTGTATTTAATTTAATAATGATTTTAATTACTTACACGTAACCAGGGATTACATTTATGACATCTTTTAAAGGTACAGTCAACTCCAAAAATATGTATACACTTTAGGACCTTGTCACAATACTTACCTATAAGAAAGTAGAGGTTTACTTTCTTATACTATATATTGTGACAACGTCCTAAAGTGTATACATATTCTTGGAGTTGACTGTACAATCACACACTACTTGTTGTACTACGGTGTTGTATTTTTATTGTAACGTACTTTCTTTTTTTTTTTCTCTGTCATCTGTTTCTTTTGTAAATGTATGTATTTAATCGCAATGTGACAGCGAAGCTACACTGCACATTAAGCATGCTAAACGATGCAGTTGCGTATTTTTCTCGCACCCTACTTTAATCTCATGCCTAGACGTGGATTACGTTGTTGGATGTGTTACTATTAAGTGTACAATAAGCTTATCCTTATGTTTCTCATGTAATACATTTGTTTGTAATCCCTAAAATAAATAAATAAAAAAAAAACTACTGAATGTAAACTGAACTTAACTAAGTTAGGATCAATCAGGTATTTTTTCTGGAACTATTTTTTTAAATTGTTGGTTACCAAATAAGGAACTGAATTTATAAAGTCTATCTTCCTAGTGTTTTGACTGGATAATAATATCAATTTTTATTAAGGTGACGGGTAGGGCACACTAGCGACGCCAATCGATTTTAATTTTAAGAATAAGAATAAGAAACAATTTATTGACCACAACACATTACATACAATTCTGAATAAGGACAAAACATTATGAAGTTGTGGCCAACAAGGTTCAGCCTCAGCATGTGCTACAACAACCGCTAAGCAGCCGCTGCAGCGCTGATTTTTTCAGGCTGTACCTTCGTTCGAGCGACGACTCATAAAAAACATACAACATGAAAAAAATTCTGACAATATTAATAGAAAACGGAAAAACATCTATAACGTGAACATAAATAACAAGACGCATACATACAGATCCAATAAATAAAAATAAAAAAATGCAACATTAATATAAATAAATTGATATAAACCGGTACATATTAGTACATAATTAATAAATAAACAAACAAAAACAATTTTAAAAAATAGTATAAGTGTTTGCCGAGAGATTGTAACCCCGAAATTGTTTAAAACCGATCCGGTTTAGTAGCTAAAAATTAAAATCGATTGGCGTCGCTAGTGTGCCCTACCCGTCACCTTAACATTTCGAATCGTCTGCAGGAATACTTCGCATATCATTCAACTACTAGCGGTCTGAACTAGAGATGGGCCAGGTAAGTAAATATCCGAATAAAAAGTCTGGGAAAAGTTCTTAGGTATATCTAAGCAAAGAAAACAATTTTTATTTTTTTAAAGGAGTGTAATGATAGTATGTGTGGGGCCGTGTGGTTCCCGGCAGAGTAGAATAGGCCACCCTCACTCTTACCGTGGTGTCGTAAAAGGCGACTAAGGTAAAGCTGCTGGCATGGTCATCAGCACCCAGAGAAGGAAAACTCTGCATTTATATCTAAACCCTCGCCAACCCGTCTGCCAAGCGTGGTGAGTAGGGCAATTACCCCTCATGTGGTTGAGGGAGGCCCATGCCCCAGCAGTGGGGACTTAAATGGGCTGATGATGATGATGATGATGATGATGATGATGATGATGATGATAATATAATAAAAAATAAAAAGTGCTTTATTTTTTAGTAATACAGTAAAATTTGTGGACGGGGCTTCCCGGTAAGTTGTCAGAGACACTTGTGATGGGAATGATGATACTCCTTTTAAAACATCAAAAGTTTAATATATATTTTTATAACTTAGGTTTTACTTCGGTTACCGACTGAGCTGATTGTCATGCACGTGTAAGGTTGGCAGCGCACTTGCGACTCCACTGGTGTTGTGGGTGATTACGGGCGGTGGCAATCGCTTACCATTAGGTGATCCTCGCTGGCCTGCTATCTATCACTTAAAAATTTATGGCACCATCAAGGAGGAAGGATGGAGCATGGATGTAAGAACAAGAACTAGAATTCCCGGGTTAAATTAGCTAAAAATAGTCGATAGTTACAGTGTTTGTATGTAACGATAAATTATGAGGACATCAGAAATAACAGGAAGTCCTCAATCGGTGATATGGAAATCTGTAACAAACTATAAAAATATTTAACTTTTACCGAGTATATATAAAAAAAAATGTGTAAGTTTATGCACACAAAAAAAAATAACAGGACCAAGACAAATAGAGTTGCAGCCAACAAGGCTCAGCCTCAGCATATACTGCAGCTGCCGTAAGCAGGAGCTGCAGCGCTGGTTTTCAAGCTAGACATTGGGTAACGTCTTTGTGTTAAAAATAAAGTTTAAAAACTAAAACCTGACTACCAAACAAACACGCTCTAAAAAGTACGAAACAAGAAAATTGTCTCTGCTGAAATTATTATGCCGTATTGCCGTGGTCGTATGCTACATTGATTTTATTTTATTTTTAAATGAATCTGTTTTGCTACAGTAGGTGGCATACGACCACGGCAATACGGCAAAATAATTTCAGTACAGAACATTTTCTTGTTTTAGAGCGAGGTTTTTTGGTAAGTCGGGTTTTAGTTTTTAAACTTTATTTTTATTTAACATATTTTTAGTTATGTACTTAAAATTACATACCTATTTGAGATGTGCTAAAAAAGCTATTTCAAATTTTTTTTTCAGTTCCTTACTCTAAGTCCCCTAGAGGGCGCTGTAGTCAATTTAACGTGTCGCCTATAACCAGAAGACAATCAAGACGCTTCTAACGCCACCTCATTTGTTCAAATATGATAACTAGTTTAGAAGTTATGAGGGAACAGATGAACAACCATATATACATATAGGTCAAAATCATACCCTCCTTTTTGCTTCGCCGTAGTCGGGTAAAAAATTTATAAAGTTTTAAATATTAGTGTAGATTAGGTTGCCCTGTCGATATTTATTTTTACCTTTAACACTTAAAGACAGTGGGACTCGGCATGAAGGGGCCGGCTCGACCACGGCCTTACAGAAAACCGGCGTGAAGCAGCACTGTGCTGTGTTTCGCTGCATGATCGAGGGTACGAGAGCGGAGGCCCAATACGGGGAAAAGTGGGTTTAAAGATGGGCAGTGCACTTGTGACTCAACTAGTGTCGTGGGTGTCCATCTCATAAAAAACCTCCCAAAAGTCTGTTTTCTTGCATTCGATTGGAGATGGTAGGGGCATCTCTAGTCGGAACCTACATAAATAGTCGTGTAGGTACGGAGAAGGCAACGCTCTCGGGTCCGTTAGGTTGCCCTGTCGGTCGATAGCCCGAGTCCGCACGCTTCTGGCCAATTAATTTTTACGCTGCACCCACTAGTGCGGAATTGGATCAGCAAATATCGATTGCGTATTGGTAAATATCGATACTTGTTTGGCACAAGTAACGCAATTCTTGCATTTTTTTGTTACTACTCCACAACTTTGCGTGTTACCTGTTGCATCTAAAGCTGTCGTTCTGGAGCCCGGGATTCAGGAATTAGGGAGTGTGGTAAATACAATGAATTTTAACAGGGAAACCAGACTAACTGAATCACGGTTACCGTTTTAGAAATTAACCGAAACGTGATGGTTTCCTCACGATGTTTTCCCTCACCACCGTGCTAAATTTAGATCTAGCACATTGGGCACAATCTACATCTCGCATTTTTTTTGCTATTGGCGTCTTTATGTGGGATGGTGCCGCCATTGTACGACACCAGGTGAATCACTTGCCAATCCATTAACTCCCGGAGGCCCATCCGAGGGAAACCGAATGGGCCTCCGGGAACAATTTAAATCGATTGGCGTCGCTAGTTAGGGGTACCCGTGACCATGAATGGGACCAAATGGTGAAATCGGATTAATCTGTTGTTTCATAACAAAAATATAATCGATATTAAAGACAACACCTGCTATGTGATCCCAACCCTATCGAGAACTATATGTTACGGTTAACCGGCCACTTCCTGGGTATTTCTCTCGGGTTTATGCGTCCTGCACAAGATCGCCCCGCGGCTGCGCTTGCGCATAGTAATGCAATTGTTCTATTATGCTGCGTTAATGGACCTTGGCTATTGTGCGCGTTGCCTAGAGCTTCAGGGAAGTGATGGTGTTGAGCAACGCTTAACCTGAAGAACATGAGGTGAAATAGTAATACTAAGAATGAAACAATCCAAAAAGGAAGGGTTAAGAGTTTTGGCAGTCTATGTATACATACATAGACTGCCAAAATCTTAACCCTTATGTAAATATGTTTGTATGTTCCAAGATACTGCCTAAACTACGAAGTCGATTTTGATGAATGAGGTATCAATCGATTCCTTATTACTGTCCTGCCTCGGTGGCGCAGTGGTTAGTGGGTCGCACTTTAAAGCGACGGCTGCGCAAGAGGTTCCGGGTTCGATCCCCGGGTCGGGCCAAAAATTTGTTACCTAAGTTTTCAGTAAGAAATTCTTAGTGGCAGCCCGGAGTCTGGAAATTGGCGGTCTTGTGCCTCGGAAAGCACGTTAAGCCGTTGGTCCTGCGGCCAATCCCTCTCTGGTCGTGTCACAGTAGTGTCCCATCGGAATATGAGGGTAAGGGAATAGAGAGTGCACTTGTGTTTGCGCACACACTTGAGCACTATAATATATCCTGCGTACGTGGCTGATCGTTGAGATTGGCCACCGTAGCCGTAATCGGTTGGAGGATTATTATTATTATTACTGTCCAGGTGATCTAATGCTTATATTTTTTTTAATATGGTTCTACCCCTTATCCTTAGAGGGTATAACCATATCGCCAATATCAAATGATATTTTGATAATGTGAGTAGTCAACTATAGAATTTTATTTCAATGAGAATGGCACCAAAAACTATTTTTTGCACATCTATTTTAAGAGAGTTAATAGGTTTTTTTCACGTGGTAGGTGGTAGACGAGCAGACGGAGTCACATCACTAGTGGAGTCACAAGTGCGCTGTCAACCTTTCCCTCGGATTGTGCCTCCAGTTCGCCAAAACGCTGCCAATGGAACTGGATCGTCCACACGCTCCGAAGGGAACCGGACCACATACCGAGGCCAGCCCTAGACTGGAAACCCCAAGGAAGAAGGAAACGTGGCCGCCCTATACAACCTGGCAGCGGACTATCACTGCAGAAGCGAAGACCTTATGACTAACTTGGAGAAGTAAAATGTGAAGCTCAAGACCGTTCGAGATCGCGGAGCACTGTGGACGCCATTTGCCCCACCTAGGGGACATAGGACATTAAGTCAAGTAAGTCAGTGCCTCCAGTACCCACACTCACTCAACAAAATACAGCACAGACGCAGCTTCAAGCTGGTTTTATGTGAGCACGTGCGAGCCGGCGTATTTATGCCGCAGCGTGGCTCTCCCTCAGTTAGGTTAGGGCCGTTATGAAAAAAAAACTTGAACATGACCATCTCAACAATACAAAGATGCGATCATTCCAAACGTCCCACGGCTAACAGTTATAAACAATTTAAAAACTAACGTTATTTTACCGATGTTCCGCCATCTTGCACTTCCCGTCTCTCATCCGGAGAATACCGGTTTTGTTTCCTTTTGACCTGGATTTCAACCGGTTTCGCGTAAAAATATCCTTACGTCATTAAAATTTTAGCGTCTATGATTCACCAGACGTGATAATTCCGTCATCCAGATTGAATGTTCGATATTTGATTTCAAATGCTTGACGTGTATATGTAGTGTGGTAATGCCGATCATCATCGTCATCGTCAGCCCATTTAAGTCCCCACTGCTGGGGCACGGGCCTCCCTCAATCACATGAGGGGTAATTGCCATACTCACCATGCTTGGCAGACGGGTTGGCGAGGGTTTTGATATAAATGCAGAGTTTTCCTTCTCTGGGTGCTGATGATCATGCCTGCAGCTTTACCTTAGTCGCCTTTTACGACACCTCGGTAAGAGTGAGGGTGGCCTATTCTATTCTGCCGGGGACCACTTGGCGTTTCTGCCGGGGACCACACGGCGTTCGGCAATGCCGATCAGTGGAGAGAATTTTCGGATCACGCAGCTCCATCCCATGATTTTTCTTTTGTAATAGATGTTCCGCTATCGTCGATTTATTCGCCAGTAGATTTTTAATATGATAGGTTCATTGTCACGTTCTGCAAAGTAAGAAGTGCTTTCCGAGAGTCTGGAGCTTCGAAATTGTTAAAAAGATATCCGCTTTAGTTGCTAACTATTTAAATCAATTATTGGCGTCGCTAGTGTGCCCTACCCTTAAGGGTAGGTAGGATGGACGTCTGCAACAGAAATATATTAGTGATCCCACTGTTGATTCTGATATCCGTAACACAGGTGCTTGAGCTACCTATCTCGGAGTCATATCAATGTATGTGATGTTGTGAAATATTTATATTTATAGAAATCAAGTTATCGCTACTGTGATGGGATTAGGCTTTATCACTACGCTTGCCAAATGCGGATTGGTGATCACATACCCGAGCTACGTTCGAAAAATACGAAACATACTTTTCGCTCGACCAGGGAATCGAATTTCGTGTTAATCCCCGTCCAAATATAGGCATTTAGATTTTACCTTCAAAACTACGCAATCATTGGATCAAGAACCAAACACCGAATCAACTTATTACTTTACTCTATGCACCGAATCCAGATTTCTTCACGGCAGAACAATGCCGTACCTGCCAAATTCCAATTTATTTTTGCTCAACAGTGTCTAACCACATTTTGATTTTGGTGAAACGTGTTAACAAGATCGAGAAAAATGACATAATTTTGTAGCAGTCTTACTTAATTGGAGTTTAGCAATTTTTTGGTGCACAAAGTTTCTTTTGCAAATTGTAATTATCGTACTATTGTTTATGTTAATTAAACTTTGTGAAAGGTGTTTTTTTTAATAAGTCACTTTTTGTTTTTTGATGTAAAAAGAACAGGAGTCATTGACCCATTGTCTTTATTAGAACCGACCCATTTATAACAGTGGTAGTGAACGCTGCCTTTGGTCCAAGTTGCGGGTTCGATCCCCACACAGTACAAACATTTGTGTGCATGAACATGTCTGTTTGTATTTATCTGTAACCACAAAAGAAAAGTAGGTATTACATGTGTGTGTATATCTGTTGATTCTGATATCCGTAACACAGGAGCTTGAGCTACCTATCTCGGAGTCAGAGCAATGTTTTTTTTATGTGATAGGTGGCAGACAAGCAGACGGAACACCTGATGGTAAGCGATTGCCGCCGCCCACGGACACTCGCGACACCAGTGAAGTCACAAGTGCGTTGCACCTTTTAACTCCCCTTTCCCCCGGATTGGGCCAACGTTTCGGCATGAATTGGCCGGCTCGACCGGAGTGATACCACAGCAAACCGACATGAAGCAGCACTTTGCTGTGTTTCGCTGCGTGAGTGAGGGTACCGGAGGCCCAATGCGGGAGAAAAGGGGTTTAAAGGTTGGCAGCGCACTTATGACTACCCTGATGTTGCGGGTGTCAATAGACGGCGGCAATCGCTTACCATCAGGCGATCCGTCTACTAGTCTACCACCTCTCTCATAAAAAGCTACACCAACTCACACCTTAGTCAAAATAATAATATCCTGCAACCGATTTCGGCTAAGGCGGCCAATCTCAACAATCAGCCACTTACGCAGGATATATTTTAGTGCTCAAGTGTGTGCGCAAACACAAGTGCACTATCTATTCCCTTGCCCTCATAATCACATCAGTGTGACACGACCGGAGAGGGATCGGGCGCAATCGGGTGTCCATAAAATATAGCTTGATTTAAATGACAGCTTTTGATGCTTCAGTCGCCATCAACATTCAATTTTGAGCTTAATGTCTAGACACAAGGAATCTAATATTTCCGAACCGTTTTTTGCCGCGGGACTTCTTTCGTGGAGTGTCTCCGTCAGTTTGTTTTACTGGTCAGACTTTTTGGTGTGGCGATCATCGGGAAGCTTCGGGTTAGTCAAAATATATATAATATTATTGTGTTTGATATAGCAATTCTTTACAATTTATTCTTAAGTAAATAATACACTTAAAAAATTCACCGTAGGGCTCAGGTGGGACTCGAACCCACAATCATCGAAATATCGTCGGCTCATGACGATTCAAGCACTTACAAAATTCGTCGTCTTAGCAAGGGGTTCGGATAGCATAAATGGTTAGTGCAGCCACCCGGACTGTGGAAGGTTGTGGGTTCGAGTCCCACCTGAGCCCTACGGTGAATTTTTTAAATATATATAATATTGCTTGCTTGCTCATTTCGCTACATTTCGAATATAATCCAAATTCCAGTATAATCAAACAGAGTTGCATCCCCAACAATCAGATCGTCGAACCGAATCGATAAGGTCACCGGACAATCGGTTCAATCGGAAACCGTCATGGCCGGCCGGGTATCGAGTAATTCGACTCGATCTCGTAATCGGTTATGTAACCAAAAGATCTAGGCGATTTCAATTACTTTACGCCGTATTTGAAGGTAAGAATGGATCGCTAGGGGAAATCCTGTTAAAAATCGTGTTTATGTAGGTATTCTTCTGCATATTCGTATATTATATATGTTTGGGCCTGTTCAAACTCCTCATCTTATTTAAATCGAACCAAGGAAAGCGCGAAATTCTAAATTTGAATTTGGCACCAACGTCGTATAACCGGAGTGAATTCTGTAGTGAACTATGTTTTTCTTTTGTTTTTTTTTTGGGTTCTCACGTTAGGAAAATCGTGGGCAACCGCTGTGTGCGTCTCTTGTGCGAAATTAACAAAATATATAATATACGTCGTGTCTGGACTGTTTAAAGCTCAGGTTTAAAGTGTTGTGAACGTCAGACGGCGCCGTCAAGGAACTTTTCTCATCATCAATAAAAGTCGCCGGACGGCGACTGGTTGCATGTACTCAATGGACGATCGTCTAGCTACATTATTCTGAAGAATCCTGGTAAGTTCGATTTGAATTTGAACAGGAACGAGAACTTGTCCGCGTCTATGTCCCTTCCATAATTTGGTAAACAGTCGTATTGTGAATAGAACCTCCACCTAACTAACCTAACTTCACCCACGCGATTATAACTCCCCTCCAGGAACATAGTCTTTTTTTTGGAAACCCAACACCCGTAGCGCTAACAATATAAGTAATGCAATTGCTTAGCCCGTGCGGTATAACTTCCCGTTGAGCAAGCAAAAACGATAACTTTCAGAAAGCCAGTCTTTAAGGTATACCTCCGATGAACATTTCAGACCGCAGATCGACTTAAGGTGACGGGTAGGGCACACTTGCGACGCTAATCGATTTTAATTTTTAGCGACTAAATCGGATCTATTTTATACAAAGTCGGGGCTACAACCTCTGGGCAGACACTTATACTATTTATTAAATAACCATGAAAAGATTTTGGGTCCAACGCGTACGCGAAAGATTGATTCACGCCAAAAGCGGTAACTTTTGGCGTGAATCAATTTTTCGCGTACAAAAATGGACGCAACATTTGTGCATGGTTATTTAATAAATAGTATAAGTGTTTGCCGAGAGGTTGTAACCCCGACTTTGTATATAATAGATCCGGTTTAGTAGCTAAATATTAAAATCGATTAGGCGAAGTATCCATAGATTATTGATGGAACCACACCTTAATGTTAAGAGTAAGTAATGTTTGTTGCAAAACCAAAGAGATCAATAACACTTTTAAGAATTAAATCAAATGTAAACCAATATAATCAACTTTTCTTAGTATTTGATTGTTTAATATCAACAAACAGGCTCCAAATTGTCTTTTTTTATATGATAGGTGCCAGACGAGCAGACAGATCACCTGATGGTAAGCAATTGCCGCCGCCCATGGACATTCGCGACACCAGTGGAGTCACAAGTGCGCTGCTAACCTTCAAACCCCCCTTTCCCCCGGATTGGGCCTCCGGTACTCTCACTCACGCAGCGAAAGACAGCACAATGCTGCTTCACGGTCTTTTGTTACTTTAAATTCTGTGTTTGAAATTCAAAAAAGACTATTGAATCAAATGAAGAATGTGCCAGGTCCAAAACTGCATAAACACTTCTTTCTCAACCTAATATACAATTTTAGCTAGGACCAAACGAAACTGAAAATGCAAGGTGGGCCAATAGATGTGTCCAGAAATGTATTACCGTATATTTCACTAATTTACTTACAAACTACGCTCAACAAAACTAGGCTCAACGAACCGAAGTGGATCTTGGCCTTCGACACGAGATTTCGGCTACATGTCGCCGACCAACTGACAAGCGCCCGGTGGGACTCCCAAGGTATCGCTGGACCAGGTCGAAAAATTTAAACTTTAAATATATTTCACCCTGCACTGTACCTATACCTAAGCGGTCAAAAATCTACAACATCTTCTCATTGACCTGATGGGATCAGTCACCCGCACGATGGCGAGGAGACAGCACTATTTTTAGATTTTTATTAATTTAGGTCTTCCATAGAACCTACCATTAAAAAAAAGTAATAATAAAAAGTCCTTTATTTCAACAGTACTTTTACAAATTTTTCTTCGCGTATTTTTTTTTTTTACATAATAGCGGACAAACGAGCAGACGGCACACCTGATGGAAAGTGATCACCGCCGCCCATGGACATCTGCAACACCTGAGGTATCACATATGCGTTGCCGGCTCTTAAGAAAGGAGGACCCTTTTCTTGAAGGTCACCAAGTCGTATCTGTTCGGAAACACCACGGATGACAGCTGGTTCCACAGTTTTACGAGTTCCCCCTTTAAGTAGTCATAGACACTTGTATTGGGAATAACCCGCTTGTCACCTTACGGCCAAAAGTACTTACATTTTCATTTGCTAGAAACATTTTTAACTAGGGACCATATGATTTTTAGAGCGTAAGATTCTGATCTGACAAAAACGTTTCAACAAAAGGTTAAAACTAAGTTTTGAGTTTTACATGTCAATTACACAATGATTTATTGCAGACTAAAACTTAATGGTTGACATTCAAAAACACATTAGAATTATAAATACATCAGGCCCACTCGCCAAACTTGGCTCATGTCGTTAGCTTTGAGTGGAAGTTAAAAGATATAAATGAAAATTAGTTTTAAATTTTGAATATTTTGTAGGTATCATGGTAATATGCTATATACTATAATGTGTATCATCATCATTTCAACCAATAGACATCCACTGATGGACATAGGCCTCCCCCAATGTTCTCCACACATATCGATCCTGTGCCTCCCACATCATTAGATTCCCACTACCTTCACCAGATCGTCTGTCCACCTTGTAGGGGGACTGCCAGGGCAGCGACTTCCTGTACGTGGCCTCCACTCGTGGACCTTTCAACCCCAACGGCCGTCTGTTCTTCTCGCTATGTGCCTTGCCCATTGCCACTTGAGGCATGTAATCCTTTGGGGTATGTCTGTGACCTTGGTTCACCTGCGGATCTCATCATTTCTGATACGATCACGCAGGGAGACTATGAGCATAGTCCTCTCTGGGTGACTTTGAGCCTCCTTAATCGGCACATTGTGAGCGGTCACATTTCGGTTCCGTATGTCATCACTGGCAACACACATTGAAGACTTTCGTCTTGAGACACTGCTGCAATGTTATATCCTCCAACCGATTACGACTACGTCGGCCAATCTCAACGATCAGCCACGTACGCAGGATATATTATAGTGCTCAGGTTTGTGAGCAAACACAAGTGCACTCTCTATTCCCTTACCCTCATAAAAGACACGAGCGGAGAGGGATTGGGCGCAGGAAATACGGTTTAACGTGCATTCCGAGGCACGGGGGTACAAGACTGCGAACATCCAGACTCCGGGCTGACACTAAGAATTTCTTACCGAAAATTTAGGTACAAATTTTTTGGCACGGCCAAATTTAGATCGAACCCAAACTTTAGTATAATATCATTATATAGATCTCATTATGCGCCACTAAAACCGGCTGTTTATAATCTAGATTAATACTGCACTAGCGTGTTATTCTAAAAATTAATGTAAAATAATTCAAATTGATGCATCCGAAATACCAGGTTAAATTGCACACATATAGACCTTGATATACTGCAAATTGGTGATTACTACAGGATATTATGAAACACGTGATTCAGTTAATAATAAAATCCTCCAACCGATTACGCCTACGGCAGCCAATCTTAACGATCAGCCACGTACGCAGGATATATAATAGTGCTCAAGTGTGTGCGCAAACACAAGTGCACCATATATTCCCTTAAACTCGTATGGGATACCAGCGTGACACGACCGGAGAGAGATTGGGCGCAGGACCAACGGCTTAACGTGCTTTCCGAGGCACGGGGTACAAGACCGCCAACTTCCAGATTCCGGGCTGACACTAAGAATTTCTTAACGAATACTTAGGTACACATTTTTGGCCCGACCCGGGGATCGAACCCGGGACTTCTTGCGCGCAGCCATCGCTTTAAAGTGCGACCCAGTAACCACTGCGCCACCGAGGCAGCCAATATGCAGTAATATATTTAGTTAATATACAGTCAAGGAATTCAAATATTTGCCATTTTCATCTTCGAGGTCGTTATGTGAAAGAGTATTTGGAAGATTAAAGTTTGTTTAGACTTGTGGAAGGCCGCGGCTTCACTCGCGTGGAATTCGGTTTGCCATAAAGTAGCCTATGGCACTCTCCATTTGTCACTCGCCAAATGGGTCGTCAAATTCAACGAAGCGATTGCCGTCCTACCTTCTCAACCCTTAGAGAGGGGATGGGGGACGCTCATGTTTGAGCTGTTTTCCCTCACCACTGAGCTAATGGTCAAATAAGCATAGATTAAAAAAATTCATGCTCGGATTCGAATCTGAGGATTGGAACCTCCAGTATAGAAAGCGCGTTCTTATGCACAGTGATACCATCGTTCACCCCATTTTGGTTTCGTTGTAGGCCCTCTAAACTCATACAACCTTTGCGGATAAAGAATGGGAGCAGAAATGGCGGCGCATCTATTCACTTCTCGCTCGCACACTATTTGCGTCTATACTCTCACTCGTGGGGTGCGAGTATAGACGCAAATAGTGTGCGAGCGAGAAGTGAATAGATGCGCCGCCATTTCTGATCCCATTCTTTATCCGCACACGTAGTAGTTGACCTTGATAGTTGTGTAGAGGCCCTGACTATAGTCGGTATAATATTTCTATAGCAATACTCGTACGTGGATCTGGTCCACTTCTTATTGTGAAGTATTGTGTAAGTGTTACTAAAGCTATTGTGTTGTAAATGTTGCCATTAGTAGTATAACTCATTCAAATAGTCAATAAAAAGAGCAATAATTAGGGTTGCCATAAAGGCGACTAAGGTAAAGCTGCTGGCATGATCATCAGCACCCAGAGAAGGAAAACTCTGCATTCATATTAAAACCCTCGCCAACCCTTCTGCCAAGCGTGTTGAGTATGGCAATTGCCCCTCATGTGATTGAGGGAGGCCCGTGCCCCAGCAGTGGGGACTTAAATGGGCTGATGGTGATGATGATGATGAAAGTACAGACAGCCACACATCAGGTTTCCACAATCTGTCTTCCTGAATGGAGTATGGGAACAAATTTTTAGGTATGGTTTTAATATTTATTTCCAATTACTTTTAAGTATCCAATTTGAATATTTTTGTAAAATATCAGGTAGTTGTTTTTAAATTAGTTTTTCAACAATTTGAATACGAAGCGTATTTATGACGTCATTAATACACTTCGTATTTCTGCAATTTTCCCCAATTCACGGGAAATATATCGTAAGAAAAAATAACATACTTCTAAAAATTCCTTTTCATCGGGGAATTTTTAAATCACTATCTGATAAAATAACGGTAAAACAAAATAAAGACAGCCCACTTACTTTTGGTGTCACCCTGTAAATAAATGTCAAACTAGCGCCATCTGTTACTTGGGTCCGGTAAATAAGTCACTGAGACTTGTTGTCACCTAAATGTAATCTTCTGAATACAACCTGTCTGAATAGCTAGCGTATCTAGGGTTAAATGAAGGTCAACGCTATTTTATTGAAAACATCCTCGATCCAGAGGTTTTAAATTTAAAAATTATTAAAATAAGTTATGAAATACAAATGCCTTGAAACGGTTTTCGGATAAGAACCTGTTTAATTTCATCATTGCAGCCGTCGTAGCCGAAATCGGTTGGAGGATATTAGTACATGACTCTATTTGTCCCATATTTCGTCGACAAACAAGCCGCTTACCTTCCCCGTTGCATTAAAAGAGTTTTTTTTTATGTGATAGGTGGCAGACGAGCAGATCACCTGATTTTAAGCAATTGCCGCCGCCTATGGACACCAGCGACACCAGTGGAGTCACAAGTACGCTGGGATCATGATCTAGGGTTCAGGAAATCTGGTAATTACAATGAACCGACTGCCGTTTGGCCTTAGCAGCCCTTTGGGGACCTAGACCAACTAAATCACACACGTTTCAGAAACTATTCGAAACGTGCAGGTAACATTGTGGGTTTCTATTAAATTATTCGTTAGTAACTTCGTCGTTGCCATGTCAATGGTATCTTATCATCTTGATGTATTAATAGCAAGTTCTTGTTAATTCTAAGAAGCTTGTATGATTATAGAAAGTATGAGCACGTATTAACATTGTGGTGGTATAATGCCGCTAATATGAGTGTGTGTTGCCCGTGATGACATACGGAATACGGAACCGAAACGTGGCCGCTTACAATGTGCCGATTAAGGAGGCTCAAAGTCACCTAGAGAGCAATGGAGAGGGCTATGCTCGGAGTCTCCCTGCGTGATCGTATCAGAAATGATGAGATCCGCAGGAGAACTAAGGTCACAGACGTTGCCCAAAGGATTGCATGCCTCAAGTGGCAATGGGCAGGGCACATAGCGAGGAGAACAGACGGCCGTTGAGGCGGAAAGGTCCTCGAGTGGAGGCCACGTATAGGAAGTCGCAGCCGTGGCAGGCCTCCTACAAGGTGGACCGACGATCTGGTGAAGATCGCGGGAATCCATTGGATGCGGGAAGCATCCTGTGCTTTCCGCATCCGATCTGTGTGGAGTACATTGGGAGAGGCCTATGTCCAGCAGTGGACGTCTATTGGCTGAAATGATGATGATGATGATGATGAATGCCGCTAATATGAGGAGTACCTCATCTTACCGTCATTCTCGCTCTAGAGCCCGACGAGCCGTTTGGATCAGTGGTAGTGAACGCTGCCCCTGGTGCAAGGATTGCGGTTTCATCCCCGCACAATACAAACATTTGTGTGCATGAACATGTCTTTTTGTATTGGTCTGGGTGTTTTCTATGAATTAACCAGATCGCTATAACCAGAAGACAATCAAGACGCTTCCAAGGACAACTCATTTGTTCAAATATGATTAACCAACAATTGACTAACTAAGTATGCCGAACCTTGTTTTTTATTATTATTTTTACACAGGAGAAATGCGTTATGTCGTACTCTCTAAAACTCCTGGGACTCTCTCTCATCTGTCCATGGGTGGGCGAGTGACATGGGGCCAAAGCTCACCCCCCGGACAGGGACGCCCGCCTACACGGCGGGCACGGCGCTTCTCCCCTCGGGGTCGGGGGGAGGGATGGGGACAGCCGAGAAAGTCGTGCCGTCCCCACCAGACGTAGGAGGAGGTGAGGTTACAGCCCCACGCACCAGCGGACCTGCTCCTCGCAGGGGAAGGAGACGCAAGTATTGGCGTCGTCTCCTCCCTCTACGTGCCTTGCGGATCGCGGGGGCGAGAGGGTCAGCCTCTCGCTCGCGCTCCACCGCCTCCTTCGCCTCCATCACATGCTCGCAATATGCGGCAAAGGCCTTCCAGGCATCCTCACTCGCTAATATAGCTCTCGCTATGTTAGAGAGTGAGAGGTCCTGGCCGATCTTTGCCACCAATGTGTGGCGAGCCTGTGCCCACGGCGCACGCACCGCCAAGGTGTGCTGCGCCGTCTCCACAGGTTAAGTATGCTGAACCTAGAGGGTTATTCCCGAACCTATTTTATATCCATCTACTGGACATTTGTTTTCTCATGTAAGTGACTTTGTATGGTTTTTAATGAGAAAAATAAATATTCTTTGAACCTAAATATGATAACTAGTTTAGAAGTTATGAGGGAACAGATGAACAACTACACATACATACAGGTCAAAATCATAACCCTCCTTTTTGCTTCGCCGTAGTCGGGTAAAAACTAGCTAGATCATGTTTACACGTTCAAAATCATTATTTCAACCATCGCTCCTATATTATGTATGTCAATATATCAAATGAATCGACTAAGTGCGTTTTTTCTTCTTCGACATTGATATACGCGTCAAACACTCTCTAAATGTTATTGAAGAAAGCATATTAAACATGCGTTGTGCTGCGTGACATGACAATATTATCGTGGAGATTCGATGCATATGTAACTATTGAGATTTGAGCCTTTTCAGAATAAATAAAGACTCATTTAAATGTCATCAATACTTACACTAACTGGCATGAAAACTTGGCAAGAGATTTGTTTTAGCCATAGACATGCATCCTAACCAGACTGTGTTTCTTCATAGAAAGCCATACTTGAAAAACCGCGCTACGCCGTTAGTACTGGAGTCGTCACTCCATGTGCTGGTGTGTGCTCCACGTTCTTTCTCTACCGCACCCGTATTGAATCTGCGTCTGGGCCGTTTAGATCTCTTTCACACTCTGTGACGTTTTTTCCGAAAATGGGACATTCCATTTAAAGCGCGGGTTTTCTAATTCAGTGGTTTTAGCTAAGAATCTTTTAAGCCATATTTTACGATGTGTTTTTAAAGAAGCACACCCTAAGGGTGTTACCTGATCAATCGATCGATCGTCGATCGAGAGCATCGATCATCGTTCTGCATCCATTTTGCAAGACGAATTAAATTTTCTTAAACATATAAAGGCGAGTCTCACTTTTAATGGCAAAATAGAACTGTCCAGTTCACCTTCTCGGTGGAAATAAAGAGTGAGAGAGAAGTCTGAAACATTTGTGTCACTGTCCACTCGGAGTGTGGATAGTGGGAATAAGACCTTCAATTTACACCCCCGTGCTTCAGAAAGCACGTTAAGCCACTTGCCCTTGCTAGGTCTTGCGTCCATCGGAATATCGAGCACCGTTTGTTATCAAGGCTAGGCGACTGTTAGCTCTTGAGACCTTGGAATAAAGTTCACAATCTGTTGAATACGCAGCTACTTCAAATGCTGTTGGAATACGCGGGCCTACCAACCGTTTAGCAAGAAACATGACGGTTACGGTCTGGTAACAACGTTCGGAATTCGGCCGAACCGCGGGAAAACTATTACCTCTCTCTTTGGAGATAATAATCGAATTAGCTTGTTAATAAATTAGAGCATGAAGCATCTGAATGGTGGTAACAGAAGAAAAGGTACAAAATTGATAGATAAGGGACCGCCATTTTGATTTTTCTTCAAAATAGCGGCCATGAATAGGAACCTTTCAAAATAGTCTCAATTTAGGTAATTTTTTATTGTGTGTTAAAAAAGGTAGAGACCTTTTGGTGGGCGGGATGTTTAATATGGTAACACATATCATATTTTTCTTTACTTTAATATACATACCTAAATATTTTCTATGTTGGTAACACTGTTGTTTTGAGTTGTCAGTGCGAGTAACAAAATAAATGGCGGTGGTTCTGCAAAAGTGATCGTGTTTTAATTAATAATTTAGATTTTGAACATTATACGCAGCGACAAAATGGTGTATACATCCTAGGCCTCCCTCAATGTTCTCCACACAGATCGGTCCTGTGCCACCCGCCTCCAAGGGAACACTCGGCGTGGGCTGATGGAATTGAAAGAATTAATATCTAGTGGTTTTTAGAGAACAATTTTGGTGTATATTTATGCAATTAAGCGCCGCGAAGTGATCGAAATAAAAATAATCTTTGAATTGTATCGTGGTTAACACTGCTATTGTGTGTCGATGTGACAACTTGCTTGAACCTAATAATCTTAAAACAAGACGACCCGTTTGGAACAGCGGTAGGGAACGCTGCCTTTGGTCCAAGGGTTGCAGGTTCGATCCCCGCTCAGTACAAACATTTGTGTACATGAACATATCTGTTTATATTGGTCTGGGTGTTTTCTATGTATTATAAGTATGTATATACATATTTGTAATCTCTCTGTTGATTCTGATATCCGTAACACAGGTGCTTGAGCTACCTATCTCGGAATCAGATCAATGTATGTGATGTTGTGAAATATTTAATAATTATATTTATTATTTATTTAGTCGCAATTGTGTTTAGAGTGCTATCGGTAGAATCCGTAGGTCGATAAAAGGCATAACACCGGCGTTTTCTTGAGTCATAGACACTCAATAAAACGCCAGTGTTTTGTCTTTGACTAACTTCGATTGTTGACTACTCACTTATATCAATACGTTACTTGACATTGGCAAGATATCTTCGGTAGATTTGGCAAAAAAGTATCTTTCAAAATATTGGAACATTTGCAACTGGATCAGTGCAAAGATCCGGAACAGTGAAACGCTTCATTTGAATCATTTGGAACATCAACTCTCAGATAGATCCGTGATTGATTGATTTTTTTACGAATCAATAATCGATCCTTGTATTACAAGGCACAATAGGAGGGGAATCTCTTTTCCCCACGTAATACTTGAAAAGACGGTTACATATACACCTCGGACAGCCCAAAGCTTACTCTTTCGCTCTGAATTCGGATCATTCCGCTCATTCGGATCATTCAGCTCATTCGGTTCATTTCTCACAATCGGATCATTCGGCTCACTCGGATCATTTGGCTCATTCGGATTATTCGGTTTACTCGAACTCGAGATCCATTTGAGAGGAAAATAACATTCGGAGCGAACAAATAGAGATTCGGAACAGTGTCATTTGGCTGAGTCGGAACACTGAGTCGTTTCAGTAAAGAGTTACAGACGTCTAATCTTCGGGTATGGGTATATTATAAAAAAAAGAAAAACCGGTCAAGTGCGAGTCGGACTCGCCCATGAAGGGTTCCGTAGCAGCAAGTAAGATATATGGAAGGTAAATTGTGGTCTACGGTATTTAACGTATTAAAAAAACTAGTCACTATATCTAGTTCAAACCAATTATCGTTGTTAGGGAGGGGGGAGGGAGGGGGGGGGGGGGCACAATTTACCACTTTGGGAGCGTCCCTTGCGCAAAGTATTTTGTTTAGAAAAAAATGATGTTAAAAACCTCAACATCATTTTTAAAGACCTCTCCATAGATAACCCACACGTATCGGTTTAATGAAAAAAACATTTTTGTCAGTTTCAAGTATGGAGACCCCCCAATTTTTTTATTTTTTCCAATTTTTGTATAAAAATCGTAATGCGGTTAACAAAATACATCTATTTACCAAGTTTTAATAGTATAGTTCTTATATTTTCGGAGAAAAGTGGCTGTGACATACGGACGGACGGACTGATGGACAGGCATGACGAATCTATAAGGGACCCGTTTTTTGCTATTTGGCTACGGAATCCTAAAAATGATGATGGAGAGAAAAAGAGTACTATCATTGTAACTTATGAATTAAACTACGGTCATCCGCAGTTAAGTAACTCTCAATGTCATAGTTTCTATAGTTAACCTAATCAAATTACCCGGGTTTACGTAACCTATAGTTTTCTAATCGCATTTCGTATCGCGTGTATGCGAACGGTTTTTTCTAACTCACCGGTATTGATATAATCTTTATTCCTATTCAGTTAAAGTTCAAACTACAGTGTTTACATTTGAACAATTGATATAGCGTAGTCACTCAATAATAGATTGTTACCACGTTGTTACAGAAGGCTCTCTGTACTGAGCGATGGAAGCTCAGAGGGTAAGTGCGCCTTCTTAACGGTGCGTAGGTTTGAATCGGAGCATACAACCCTGAACGCCCTGTTGGTCTTAGTGGTTTAAGTACCGGGCACCTGATTGTAAGCGATTGCCGCGGCTCTTGAAGATCCGCAACACCAGTGGAGTCACATGTGGTGCCAACCATTAAACCCCCTTTATGCTGGACACCGTGATTGGCTAGTAACCACACGGGAAAGGTGTGAAAGTACTAACAACTTTTACTAACTAAGTACAGCTTTTATAAACAACTAGTAAACTAGCTTGCTTCGTAATGTTTACTTGTTGTTTGGCCTAGATAAAATAATGTGTCAGAATAATTGTTTGGTCCGAACTATTGTAAAAAAGGCTTCTTAACCATTTTATATCCTGCTGCTCATCTGCCAGCTAGCAAAAGCCACCTATCAGATGATAACTTGTATTAGTGTCAAAACTATACTAATAAATAAATGCTAATAAACTATACTAAAAATCTTATCTTATCTTATCTTATCTGTTAGGGGCCATTTTTCATGGTGCAGGTCGACCCTAAGGGATCTTTTGTACCTCCCCTATCCTTCGCACTCCTACTCACGAAAGATTCGTTTCATCAGCGTCACGATGTCTTTCGGATTGAAGTGCCTGTAGTCTCCTGGTGTAGGATAAGCGTTACCTAGAAGACACATTCTGCCTCTGGCTATGTGAGTCGCATTCACATAAAAGATGTTCTATGGTTTCCGTTCCTCATTGCATGCTCTGCAGTCGCTGTTCGATGTTATGATCATCTTCATCAGCATTTGTTCGTTGCATAATGCTGTTTTTAATTCCATATCGCCTATCATCCTAGAGCTCATCGTCACTTACCAATAGGTGCGATTATGGTCAAGCGTTAGCCTATAGACCAAAAAAAACCTAATGAGCAGTTTTCCAGTAGGTATTTTTGGGTAGTTTCTAAAAGCAACACCAGATGACGCTACTGTCACTATCAATTAAAAGTTCCTTTTTTGTCTATGATAGATAGGAAATTATTTGATAAACCAACCATCATCATGACATTTACGGTCCTGCCATATTTAACTTTATTTTACCCATAAGAAAATAGAGATAAAAAGTAAACAAGTAAAATACATATTAAACTTGTTTATGAAGTTTCGTTTTAAATCACTCTCTGTCATTTAAAATGTGCATAGCACTAAAAATACATATTAACTGCGAAGTATTAAGATATTTAATGTAAAAAACCTAAACAATTTTCCCATAAATTAGGGTCCACATGAAATATCATACCACACCTAACATTTACAGGGACTGATTGCGCCATCTAGCGAATCACTGGGAAATTTATAAATAACTACTGGAAAACTGCTCATTCCCTTCTATCGTCGATTCATCATACTCTATGCCCGATTCTCGATAATCTTTTAACGCGGCTATATTACGAAACGTTCCGTTTTACTTGTAATCGACAGAAGAATGAAATAACAGTTCTGTTATTCTGTTAATTACTTCGTGCGTGTATTGGAACGTTTGACAGAAATGAAATAGCAATTAGCTACTTAAACTTGTTTTCATCGCTGGACAAGTGCCAATTTAGTAAGTAAGTAAGTAGATTGAGATTATAGGGAATTAGGATAATTTCTTTTCAAATCTTTGTTCGTATTTCTACTCGTTTGTTGTTGTTCTAACCTGGCCGTTTTGGTCAGCTTCTCAAACTATGGATAGGTACAGTCAGCGTCAGATCAAGTTAACCCCTTGCATTGGAAAAATAACACTCGTGTCCCAGACATAAGGACGGTCTAAAGGTCAATAAGGGTAACTCGACGTGACGCTGTGTGTACACACATAATCGTCATCATCATCAGCCCATTTAAGTCCCCACTGCTGGGGCACGGGCCTCCCTCAATCACATGAGGCGTAATTGCCATACTCACCACGCTTGGCAGACGGTTTGGCGCAGGTTTTGATATAAATGCAGAGTTTTCCTTCTCTGGATGTTGATGATCATGCCAGCAGCTTTACTTTAGTCGCCTTTTACGACACCTCGGTAAGAGTGAGGGTGGCCTATTCTTCTATGCCGGGGACCACACGACCACACACATAATATGTGATCAATAATATAATATACATATTTCACAATATCAAAGCTACTTGACTTGTCGTTTTTTATTTTTTTGCTTTTTTTTCATGTGATAAGTGGCAGACGGATCACCTGATGTTAAGCGATTGCCGACGCCGATGGACACCCGCGACACCAGTGGAATCCCAATCCTTAAACCCCCTTTTCCCCCGAACTAGGCCTCCAGTACCCTAACTAACGCAGCGAAACACAGCACAGGGCTGCTTCACGCCGGTTTTCTGTGAGGCCGTGGCATCATTCCGGTCGAGTCGAATGAAGCCGGGACGTGATTCTCAATCGGTCAAAATTGATGTGTGGCTCTCTGTACATGTAAGATTTATGATATTTATCTAGCCCGTTTCAATCCAGTTTAAATTTAACCGTAACATCGAGCTGATAAAAAGAGTAACTTTTACTCGAGCGAGTGTTGGTACTAGTTCACTAATTATTGCTTACAATTCGCAGAGAAAGTAAGTCTTCCGAAGCCCAGTGTTCGGTGCAAATAGAATAGTGTTGCAGCTTATTGTTTATCGATAACTAGTTAATAAGGTTGGCGCAGCGACCCAAAGTGAGCCTCCGTTAAGAAGAGTCTCCATCTAGGCCGATCTTGCGTCACCTCCTGAGAAGGTCATAAAGGATTTTCGCAGGACTCTTGGTGGATGATTGGCAATTTATCGATAACTCCATAAAATTAGGGTGACTTTAAGCACAGCGCTACCGATTGTTGAAATTATATAAATAAAATAATCTTTAGCTCATTTATTAATTTGATTAGTTGTTGTTTGATCAGATTAACATAATATCATAAAATATTCATTTTTAGTTAGTTTTGGAATCCATTGGATGCGGGAGGCACAGGACCGATCTGTGTGGAGAACATTAGGCGGAGGCCTATGTCCAGCAGTGGACGTCTATTGGCTGAAATGATGATGATGATTCATTTTTAGTAAAGCATCGATGTGGTCTTCTTCCTACATGTGTCATCACGTGTGTAACTGTTATCAAGTTTAAGGGCTTTATTCATAAACGTTCAAATAAGCCTTTGTTAGCTAAAACGGTGTTATAGAGCAGTTTCGAGGTTGAAACAAAAAAAATATACAAAATTTTTGAAAAAAATATCTAAAACTGCTTTATGACACCGTTTTAATTAAAAAAGATTTAACAAACATTTTATGATGAGACCCTTAACCTTTAAACAATGTTTCCTGTGAATAATAATACAAATTCACAAATGATCGATCGATTTTATTGACACGTAAACGCAAAACTACAAACCGATATTTTATTAGGCCTACCCAATAGGGCGGCCAAGGTTAACATATCGATAAACGGTCGATTACAACACTAATAGAAACCTACTTTCTAACATGCGACTTTGGCCTGTGCTCAAAGGGAAATGCTAGTAATGAAGTACTGTGCAACCTGCAATTTGATTTGGCGTAATGTTATGAAATTTAAATTCGTTAAACCCTGTTTTGACTTACACAATTTGCTTTCTAAGATTTACGCGTAACTTTATGGTCACCGTTATCATTAGTGATGGTAGCTTAGTGGATTACGTGCCTTCGAGGTCGTAGGCTCGAATCCGAGCACGGTCCTCTGGATTTTTCAAATCTATGTAGAAAACATCGTAAGGAAACTTGGACGTTTCGGTTAGTTTCCGAACCATGATTCAGTTACTGAATCATGATAACGACGAGCCAAATGATACACACATACTTACGAATCTCTAATTTTCACTACATTGAATGATACATTATCATTCGACTCAAATATATCTCGAGTCCGAGTGGACCGGATGATCGGAATGAGCAGAATGATCCGATGAGCCGAAAAATCCGAATGAGCAGAATGATTCGAGAGTGAGTCGAATGAGCAGAATGATCCGTTGAACCTAATGATCCGAATGAACGGAATTAATCACGGATCTATCTGAGAGTCGATGTTTCAAATGAAATGTTTCGCTGTTCTGCATCTCTGCACTATTCCAGATGTAAATGTTACAATCTTTTGAATGATACGGTTTGCCAGGTATAGACTCTCTCTTACCGACTCTCATCTACCGAATCCTGAATCATGGTCTAAGCGTACCCCGGGCTCCAAAGCGACAGCTTGGGACGCAACCGGGAATTAAACGCTATGATGAGGTGGAGGAACTGCTTTCTATGGTTAACGAGTAAAGTTATGGTCATCATCAATGTGTTATTATTCCCACTTGCGCCCAAAGCCGCCGCTAGGGACATTTCACTTAGTACTTTTTCACTTAGTATGGGAAAAATAGTTCAGTGGGTTTGATTAGATGGAGCTTGTAAAAAGCAGATGTAGCTTTGAAAAGCAATCAAGCAGATGGCTCGGCGTTGTTTCGGTAGATGTCACTACGCATTTTTAAGCGTGTTTCTGAAACAATGACCTCAAGTCGCCTACACACATTAATAGTTTTAAAAAGTAAGGGAATCAAACCAGAGATTTAGAAGGTATTGGAAATTTTGTTATATGGCAAATAAAATTATTTCTCATATAATATACTCCCTGACTGATTCTCGAAGGTAGCCGTACTACATAGCGGTTGAGTATTGGTCGTTTTCCTCAAGATGGCGCTAGTTGCCGTTGATGCCTTTCTCTATCTCAGTATACATATATATGCTACTCTATGGCCGTCGCTTTGGAGTCCTGGATAGGTACGCTACGATCCACGATTTCGGAAGTCTAGAAATTCTTCCTGATGGTCCAAGAACTCAAGACGCAACCGGGAATGGCATGCTAAGATCCACATCTTAGCGTGTAATTCCCGAGCCCGGGGTACGCTTGGACCATGATCCAGGATTCGGGAAGTCCGGTAATTGCAATGAAGAGAGTGCCGTCTGACCTTCGCAACCCTTAGACAAGGGAATTGGACCAACTGGATCATGGCCCGCTAAGATATAAGTATCAGCCTATAAACTGCAGGGCGAAGGCCTCCATCATAAAATTCAAGTCATCGCTACTATGATGGGATTAGGCTTAATCACCAGGCTTGCCAAATGCGGATTGCTGATCACCATCAATCCCGAGCTATGTTCGAAAAACTTGAGACTGGTAGGGCACACTAGCGACGCCAATCGATTATAATTTTTAGCTACTAAAAAGGATCTATTTTCAACAATATCGGGGTTACAACCTCTCGGCAAACACTCATACTATTTATTAAATAGATAACTATGCACAAACGTTGGGTCCGCTTTTAAAAAAAAGAGATTACCGACAAAAGCGGCCACTTTTGGCGTGAATCAATTTTTCGCGTACAAAAACTGACCCAACATGTGTGCATGGTTATTTAATAAATAGTATAAATGTTTGCCCAGAGGTTGTAACCCCGATATTGTTTAAAATAGATCCTGTTTAGTAGCTCAAAATTAAAATCGATTGGCGTCGCTAGTGTGCCCTACCCGTCACCTTAAACCACTAGACCAACAGGGCGTTATGATAAGATAATGATGAATATATAAATCTTGTATTTTTATATCAGTACAGGAAAATTTATAGCCTAAAATACCGTAAGCAACAAATTCAATTTTGTGACTTGTCAAGAAATACTGCTTACTTATTTATTATTTCTATAATGAATATTCTCAATTTGTTGCATGTTTAAATTAAGTATGAATGGCAGTCAATTTATTTTATTTTGGTCTTATACAAATTTAAATTGGTTCCGGATCTAGCTTACAACTCGAAATCAATTATGGCCATCGTCTGTCTATTATTCTAATTGTGTGTCACATCAAGGTTAGCCATCTACATTACTAACTAGCATAGTCAGATCTCTTTTCTATGCTGGAAGCGGCAAACGAGCAAGCGGGTGACCTGATGGTAAGTAATTATGGCCGTCCATGAACATCTGTATTCCCAGAGAGCTACAATTTGGGTGTCTTTATGTCGAGAGTGAATAGGCTTCTTTTGGGTAAGCACGCTACATCTTAGACCTTATTGTCACTTTCCATCAGGTGAAATGAGGGCAAGTGCAAACCCATTTAATATATAAAAAAAATGCGCTATGTTTCGCTGAGTGAGTGAGGGTGCCAAAAGCCTGAACCGGGTGAAGAGGTAAATGATGGCAGCGTTCGCACGACTCCACTGGTGTTGCAGGTGTCTATGAGCGGCGGCGATCGCTTATCATCAGTTGATCTGTCTGCTCGTCTGCCACCTATCAAATAAAAAGACCGAACGTTAGAACGTTTTCGTTGTACATATTTTGATGTGAACCATCGATTTTTGAATACCTACCTTCTTTTGTGCACTAAAAGGTAAAAAAACTGAATACTTAAGTTGATGATGTCATTGGTATAGACGTACCTGAAACAATGAAATTTATATAAGTAACATTAATTAAAATCATAAAAAAGGTTCTTTTATATTTGTGGCGATTGGACTGTATATCAACTGTAATAATGCGCTGGCAATGGGATGCTAATCATCATCAGCCCATTTAAGTCCCCACTGCTGGGGCACGGGCCTCCCTCAATCACATGAGGGGTAATTGCCATACTCACCACGCTTGGCAGACGGGTTGGCGAGGGTTTTGATATAAATGCAGTTTTCCTTCTCTGGGTGCTGATGATCATGCCAGCAGCTTTACCTTAGTCGCCTTTTACAACCCCTCGGTAAGAGTGAAGGTGGCCTATTCTACTCTGCCGGTGACCACACGGCTAACACGGCACATGGGATGCTAATAAATAAAATAATAAATAAATAAATATTTCACAACATCACATACATTGATCTCACTCCGAGTTAGGTAGCTCAAGCACCTGTGTTACGGATATCAGAATCAACAGTGGAATTACAAATATATACATATAATACATTTCTTTCGTAAATACATACTTATAATACATAGCAAACACCCAGACCAATACAAACAAACATGTTCATGCACACAAATGTTTGTACTGTGCGGGGATCGAACCCGCAACCCTTGTATCAGAGGCAGCGTGCACTACCACTGTTTCAATCAAGTCGTCAAAATAATGTCAAAATAACGTCAAAATAAATAGTTGCTGATATTAGCAAAAAAGTGTATTTTGATGCTTCATCACACATATAACAATACGTATAAGACCATCAGGCAAAGACAAACATAAACAAAACAAAATCAGTAAAAAAGTATGTTAATTTCAACACTATAAAAGAGGCTGGTCCAGCTGTCGATTTTATTTTATTTTCTTACATAAAGTAGGTAAGCGTTCGTTGAAGTTAAGAAAAGGTTTTGATATTATAGCAGTTCATCGTCCAATGTTTTTTTCAGACCTGTACAATTTTGTAGCAGATCAAAAATACCTGTACTTAATTGATTTGTAACAGGAACTTTTGTAAATAATACAGAAAAATATTTTTACATATTTTTCGAAGTAACGTTACATCGCACTCACAAAGGTCGGAGAAACAAGCCATCGATGTAAGATTTTCGATATAATGAAACTTCGAACAAACAAACTCGCAGAAACAAGCCATCGCACTATGAAGGTTTCGATGTATCAAATTTCGAACAATAGTGTTTCGAAGTGACATAGGGAACCCGGTACAGGAGCCCAATTCTCGTTCTCGTGATATTTATTTTCATACGACATATATCACTAAAACACAGTTTTATATAGTGTATGTGTTCTCAGGTGATATCCGCCATGTTTTCAAAATGTCACGAGCCCGAGAATTGGGCTCCAGATCGGTTCACGAAAGATGACCACAAATAGCCAGCGTCTATGCATGTAATCTCACGAAGAAAATACTTAAGAAAAAAACCTTTTTAATTAAATATAGAATCTGTTTAGTCCAAGCCCTTATAATGTGTCAAATTAAGAATGAGCCATTCCTTCATGAGATAACATGCGTAGACGGTCGGCATTTGTGGTCATCTTTCTTGAACCAATCTGTACCTATTTGCTAATTGGCTGTAAACAAACGCTAAAAATTAAACCTTCCGTTTTCTACACAAGAAAAATACATCCAATTAACTCAGTGCGTTAAGACTCGATGTAAAACTTTAAAATGTTGTAAAATTTGACAAAAACGGATTATCTTTTATGGTATGCGGTCTGTTTGTCAAAACTGGTTTTGGTGTAGAATATTAGCATGAATTATATGACAGGTAGACAGACAGTTGTCATTTGACAAAATTAACATATTGCAAATCATTAGTTTCCCGCATTTTAAATAAGGTGCAAACACGATCTTTTTTACGACTGCTTTGTGTCGTAAAGACGCAGTCAAATTCTGCCAACGACAAGTGGATAAAGATATAGACTCCATTCCAAACCGATTTAGGCTAAGGCGGCCAATCTCAACGATCAGCTACTTACGCAGGATATCATCGTCATCATCGTCATCTTCAGCCCATTTAAGTCCCCACTGCTGGGGCACGGGCCTCCCTCAATCACATGAGGGGTAATTGCCATACTCACCACGCTTGGCAAACGGGTTGGCGAGGGTTTTGATATAAATGCAGAGTTTTCTTTCTCGGGTGCTGATGATCATGCCAGCAGCTTTACCTTAGTCGCCTTTTACGACACCTCGGTAAGAAAGAGGGTGGCCTATTCTACTCTGCCGGGGACCACACGGAGGATATATATCGATCGACGAATACAACTCGGCTGGGCAGCGTTCGGGAAGCTACGCAGCATATTTTCGGCCCATTTACCGCAGTGTCTTACAACACAAGGTGCAATTTTAATCTAAAGGTGCAATTTTTATCGATTCCCGCAACCTTCGCCAGATCGTCGGTCCACCTTGTGGACCGACGATCTGGCGAAGGTTGCGGGAATCCATTGGATGCGGGCGGCACAGGACCGATCTGTGTGGAGAACATTGGGGGAGGCCTATGTCCAGCAGTGGACGTCTATTGGCTGAAATGATGATGATGATAATGATATAGATATATAAATTGTTTATTAATAGTAGGTATAACGTAATTTTGTATTTATATTGGTACGTCAATTTCAAAGAAAGGTAGAAGTTACAAGGGAATAGATGAACATACCTATCCACATACAGACATGTCATACATACGAAGGTCAAAATCATAACCCTCTTTTTTGCTTCGTCGTAGGCGGGTAAAAAGTAGACAGCATTACGTTTAGATTTTAGACATCAGCTCAAAAAGAGCTATTCCACAATGCAGTTTAATTTTTAAAAGACAGATGTCACTATGACATGACGCCATATTTTTTTTGCTTCGTCACTTATTTCGTTAATCTTTTAAAGAAAATGACTTGCTATGTTATTGTGTGAGACTGTTACATACTTTTTATGCAAGAAAAAGCCCGAAATATGTTACCAGTACATTAAGGAATTAAATGTTATGACTCCACGCACCTTATTACAAAAAGTTATTATACCGTAAAGCTCATGTCATCCCGTTCCAACACGCAATGTCAAAAGGGGACGGCACGAGTTTTGTTCCGGGACTATCCTTAGTTCGCGATTTGTAATAAGGGGGAGATAGTTTAAAACGGTGGATATTATTACGAGTAAATTCGTCTGATTAGTGCGATGGTACGAGAAGCTCAGTAGATAATAGAAACATACTCATTTCATTAGAATAGTTATTTACGAGATTTCCACCAGGTACCTTATTTTCGAGTTTCCGATATTTCGGCACTGTTGCAAAGGTGCGCGTAGTAATTTAGGTCCATTGTCCATACTGAACACTTATGAATGTCATTATAGGTACACATGTTAACATTTTGGAGAGTGTTCGAATGAGCTTCACGACCTGATACCACCTTCTACTTTCTACAACCGGACATTACGGAAGACGACAGGAATCCACCCTTACACTGTGCAAGTTCCACCAGCTCGTACTAAGCGTTTCGCTTCCTCTTTCTTGGTACGAACTGCTAAGGAATGGAACAACTTGCCGGCTTCTGTATTCCCAGAGAGCTTAAATTTGGGTGTCTTTAAGTCGAGAGTGAATAGGCTTCTTGTGGGTAAGCACGCTACATCTTAGACCTTATTGTCACTTTCCATCAGGTGAAATGAGGTCAAGTGCAAACCCATTTAATATATATAAAAAAAAAAAAACATCTTACCGCTTGTTCGAAATGTCGTATTCAACTGAGAAGATTGCAACTTACTTCTAATAAAATTAACTTGAAATATTATTACACCAATTTACTTTCTCCATCCAAAAATCACGCCAGTCACCAAACGTTTTACAAACTGGTTTACAATCTATTCTTATTTCTTATGCTCTTGACTTACTTATTTACCTTCACATCTTAAGAACGATAAGCATACAAACATTATTTATCATTCGACACACATACAAAATGAATGGTACACGGCAAACCTATTAGTCTACAGCTGGTATATTGAATACCGTTTCTTAAGGTGACGGGTATCGGTTGGCGTCGCTAGTGTGCCCACAGTGTGGGCACACTAGCCACACTCAATAACCATGCACAAATGTTGGGTCCGTTTTTGGACGCGAAAAATTGATTCACGCTAAAAGTGGCCGCTTTTGGCGGTAATCAATTTTTCGCGTACAAAAACGGACCCATCATTTGTGCATAGTTATATAGTAAATAGAATAAGTGTTTGCCGAGAGGCTGTAACCCCGAAATTGTTTAAAATAGATCCGGTTTAGTAGCTAAAAATTAAAATCGATTGGCGTCGCTAGTGTGCCCTATCCGTCACCTTAAGGCGTCATACATATCGACATCTCTTCGACTGTGGGCCACAGAGCCACGCTTCGGCATGAATGGGCCGGCTCGACTGGAGTAATACCACGGCCTTACAGAAGACCGACGTATCAGCACTGTGTTTCGCTGTGCAAGTGAGGGTACCGGAGGCCCAATCCGGGGGAAGGGGGGTTTAAAGGTTGGCATCGCACTTGTGACTCTATGGGCGATAACCATGTAGAGAATACTACACGGTCATCGTCAGTTCAACTGTATGTTTTTTTATTTTTCTTTTATCAATGTTTTCCCAAACTAAACAAAAGATACAACCGATCAAAAATAATTAATCACAAATCAAATAAGTTTCCCGTGTCCAAATTCCAATACCAACTTTGTAAATACCAAATTCCGACCAACCTGTCTGGGCCATTGTTGACCCAATTTCCAACACGTTTCGGGGAGGCGCGCGCGCATGTCCCAGATTGGGAACCGGTCTCGCGCGGCATCTCGCCGCTTGACGGACCTCGATAGCACAATTCAAGTGGCATCTGATTTTGAGAATTTTTCAATGTACGTACGGACTTGGCTTGAAAATGATTTTAGGTTTTTAGGGTTCTGTAGCCGAATGGCAAAAAACGGAACCCTTATAGATTCGTCATGTCTGTCCGTCTATCCGTCTGTCCGTCCGTCTGCCCGTCCGTCCGTACGTCGTAAGTCACAGCCACTTTTCTCCGAAACTATAAGAACTATACTATTGAAACTTGGTAAATAGATGTATTTTGTTAGCCGCATTACGATTTTTACACAAAAATTGGAAAAACTAAAAAAATGGGGGGTTTCCATACTTGAAACTGAAACTCAAAAATTTTTTTTTCATCAAACCTATCTTTGTCTTTAAAAATGATGTTGAGGTTTTTAACATCTTTTTTTTTTAAACAATACTTTGCGCAAGAGACGCTCCCAAAGTGGTAAATTGTGTCCTCCCTCTAACTTCTATAATAAATGAATTATAAAACTAAAAAAATATTTATGATATACATAATCATGAAAACTAACAACGAAAATGGTTTGGACTAGATCTAGTAAGTAGTTTTTTTAATACGTTATAAACCGTAAACCGCAATTATTCCATATATCTTATTTGCTGCTACAGAACCCTTCATGGGCGAGTCCGACTCGCACTTGGCCGGTATTTTTATTATTCACTTTGTTCTGGGAAATTAATTCCACTCTATACCAATAGATGTCGCCAAGTGTCGATTACAGAATAAAATTTTTTTTATCCTTATCTGTATCTAGACATACGACAATGCAAAATTTCATGAATTTTCAAAACATTACCCCTCTTATTCCAAAACGTGGTTTAAAATAAGTAGTGGGATGAATACTGGCAATAACTGAAGAACTAAAGTAAACATTATTACAAAATAAAGTTTAACGGTATTTAGTATATCAACTATAATACTTAGGTTAAACCACCCGAACCCCTAGTTCAAAATGAGTACTAAAATAATAATCTCAAAATATCGATTCAGTAATCATGACAACTTATCCCTATGACAGTTCATTCCGTTTTACATTAAAGTTATTTGTGAGAAAGTAGTTAATTTATTTTTTATGCATATTACTTGGAAACCTTATTTAGGTCAATATTTTAATTTATCGTTGCTTAAAAACCATTCTAAAATATTTTTTCTTCAGACAACAAAAGAAGGTTATGTAAAATGAAACGTCACTGAACCAATGATTGAATGATTCGATCAATTTGGACAGCATCTTGCGGTACTAAGTAGTATATAGCTAGTCGAGGATTTGTAATAAAAAAATAAGAACAAACATTATTCCGTAAAAATCATGAACTTGCTAGTTCATGAGTAAGTACATGTTTATCTCTCTCTAAAAAATAGTGGCAAAAGAGCTTTTACCAGCACATAAAAAATAAAAGGTAGCATATGAATAATGTATAAATTAGCACATGAGTATGTAGGTAATTAGAAAATGTATGTATATAGGTAATAATAACACTAACAATGTATTTTTTTTGGCCACCTATCACATAAAAAAACAGCCTTGTCACACTTGATGGTACAGACAGACACAATACAACTTCTATAAGGATATTTCACATATGGTAGTAAATTGATGTGTGAATAATAATTCGACCATAGCTAGATCTCGGTTTAATGTCGCTTGCATCGTAACGTTTGTCGTAACCGCCATTTCGCCACGATATCCGATCGCACCGGTCGGAAGGCGAAGCCATTCACGTTACGGTACTTACAGTTAATAGTGTAGAAGACACCCAGTAAGCGTTGAGAGATCGAATATTCCTACTGCCGGAAGAAATAAAAACATAGTATAGGTAAGAGTCCCAGAAAAATAGTAAGACCATGAGCCCAATTCTCGGGCTCGTGACATTTATCATCATACGACATATATCAACAAAACATGGCGGATATCGTATGAAAACGTTTTTGCTTATTCTCGCGATGTCGAATGGTGACATATGTCACATATTTTCGTGCGACACGTATCGTATGGTCTTGACCATACGATATGAAGTATCACGGTGATTTTGGTGATATTTCTCCAATTCAACGTGACGTTTGAGTCGTTTGGCGTTTTGTTGTTTATTGACGTTTGGTTGTTCAAATCACATAACAAGTTTAAATTAACTGCACAAACTAAGAAGATGATTGATTCTCTGTGTGAACGATTGTTTAGCTTAGAATTTTAATTTTTCTTATATTTTGTTTTTTTTTTTTTTTACTGTAGATAGGTAAGCGTTTGACCATATTTCACCTGATGGTAAGTGATAATATGGTCTAAGATGTAGCACGATTACCTAGAAGATACCTATTCACTCGCGCTTTGAAAACCCCCAAATTGTAGCCACTAGGGAACACCTCCTCAGGCAACTGATTCCACTGCTTCGCAGTACGAATAAGAAAACAGGATTCAAACCTCTTTGTGCGGACTTTTGGTATTTCTACCATGTACCGGTGTCGATTGAGGGTCTGCCTGGTGGAGTAGTGGAAGAACGGAGATGCTCCAATGGCATTGTACAGTTCCGTGGCGCACTCTCCAAAATGTATCCGATAGAAGACCGATAAGCTTGCTACCTTGCGTCGGTGTTCAAGGCTTTGTAGCCTCTTACCCACAAGCTCGTCGTCGCCAATTAGCCTCTTGGCCCTTCTTTCAATACTCTCAAACGCCTCAAGCTGGTATTTGGCTGAGCCATCCCAAAGATGAGAACAGTACTCCATGCAGGCTCGGACTTGCGCTTGATATAAGTTAAGCAGCTGTCCTGGCGTAAAGTACTGCCTCACTTTAGCCAGAATACCGAGCTTTTTTGAAGCAAGTTGAGCTTTGGACTCGATGTACGTGCCAAAGTTGAGGGAAGGGGTGAGAGACATGCCAAGAAGCTCAAGACGGTTAGTAATCGGCACGGACACATTCTGGAAAGTGGGAGTCATTAATTGGAATCATATTTTCTTTAATTGGAAGAAATTTTCACCAGTATTACCTACATACCTTTAAATATTCGTCATAAAGCCTTTTTATCTCAGTAACAAGATCAGTGTAAACAAAGAAAATTCTTTATTTCATTTTTTTCTTTTAACGCGTCTTTTTGCCACAGTTGCTATCTCTTTTTGCCATAGACTGAAAAGAAATCTTTTGACTTTCGGTCGGTGTAACGGAATTACAATTTCATAAAATCAATTTTCTTTTTCGTCTTTTTTGATCGTATTTTAAAGCAATTATGAACATGAAAATGACTGTTGATATAAAAAGGCTAGAAAATGTTAAATTAATACTTAAACAATAAACATTAATATTTCTCGATTGTATATTTGTGTCAATCAACATAATGGAACGTATTAGCGGACATGATATGGGCCACATTCTCTATGGAAGTGACCTTTACTGTCGCATGGGCACGAGAATAGAGTTTTTTTACTTTTGTGACATTTTCGTACGACATTGGAAAAGTGACATTACAGAAAATACGACATTTTATCGCACATCCCGAGAATTGGGCTCCAGTTCCAATTTCTAAAAAGGACTCTTCCGTTCCCGTAACTAAATTTTTTTTTAAGGATTTTTTGGGAGATTTTAAAATAGGTATATGCGTATACGTTAACGACCTATTTTCTGCCTATTTGTGTTATATGAAAAACTTAAATATTCATTATGAAAATTTAACAGAGACACAGCTTGTATTGTCTAGTTACACAATGTCTGAAAGAAAATAAAAATATGATCAAGTTTCATTCATCTTTTTTGGTATTCGAAAATGAAAATTTCTTACAACTATGTTGCTATTTCTACTCGCACATAAGGTGGCGCGACGAGATAGCGAAATATCCGAGGAACGGTGAAGCTCGCCGCGAATTGAATTTCAACGACGCTCCTCCGCACTCTTAACTTTCGAACGATAATCGCTTGCACGCAAGACACGAACATGGTATCATTTCAAATAATAAAACTATGAAAGCTGCAAGCGATATTTGCTCTTCAGGTAGTAAAGCGCTAGGTTCTCTGACCATTTTTTTTTATACTAGAGGCGTAATCAACGCCGCCCATGAACGTCCGCGAAATCAGAGAGATCGCTAATGTGTTGCTTTTAACGGCCTTTGCGTCCGACCATACCGACAATCAGGCAATCCAATTCCCTACCCATCTTTAAAGCCCAAATTAAATCACATTTCCTGAATCTTTGAAACCACTGCTCCCACTTCCTCTCACCTATCTCTTCCTGTCCTCTGAGAATCATTCGTCTGCTTTGGGATCCATTGTTATTATTTTAGTTGCTATATTTATCTATTTATTAATCATATATATTATATTTATATTGTATGTATTAGTATATTCATATTTTATTTATGTATTTGCATTTAAACTTTCTTTGTAAGTATATAAATATTTAAGATTGCACCGCCCTACACCTTCATCAAGTGTCCTTTATCCAAAGGTTACCTGGAAGAGATCGCTCATAGTGATAAGGCCGCCTTCGTTGTACACATTCTGTAATATCTAGTTTTAAGTTTTCATACTTTATTTTGAGTGCAATAAAAGTATATTCATTCATTCATTCATTCATACTTCAGTCAAGGGTCTTCAGTCATTATTACTAACATTTCCCTTTGAGCACAGGCCAAAGTCGCTTGATAGAAAGTAGGTTTCTACTTTACTGTTAGATACCGTAGAACTATGAAGTGCTACCACTGTAATTGATTAAATTGTGGTCATTCCCACATTTGGGTCGTCATGTTCAAACGCGTCTTTAATGTTTGTTTACGTCACAGCTTTGTACATACACCGTTGCTTCCTCTTAGACAACTGTAAGAATTTGACTTAGCTAAGCGTCTAGTCAAGTCACAGGAGAGCCAAAAGCTGGCAGCTACCTCGCCCAGCGAATTTCCAGCGCGATCCAGCGGGGTAATGCTGCCAGCATTTTGGGGACACTGCCACGGGGACCTACTTTGTTTTAACTTTCCTTTTTATTTACTTTTAGTTTAATTTTATTTCTTAGTTATTGTCTTAATTTTCTTGTGTTTTTGTTCCATATATAAAATGTAATATTTAAGGCAATAAACATATATTTAACAGAAAAAAAACTAAGAATTATACATATTATTGTATTAAAGAGACCCTATGAGCTTGGTATGATCATAAGACAGAGACAAATCCAGAGAGTAAATCATATCATCATCATCATCATCAGCCCATTTAAGTCCCCACTGCTGGGTCACGGGCCTCCCTCAATCACATGAGGGGTAAATGCCATACTCACCACGCTTGGCAGACGGGTTGGCGAGGGTTTTGGTATAAATGCAGAGTTTCCTTCTCTGGGTGCTGATGATCATGCCAGCAGGTTACCTTAGTCGCCTTTTACGACACTTCGGTAAGAGTGAGGGTGGCCTATTCTATTCTGCCGGGGACCACACGGCCACGTAAATCATATAATAACCCTCATTTTTGCTTCGCCGTAGTCGGGTAATGAATGCCAATGTTGACTTTTACGATTTACTAAATCTGTATCTACGATCTAAGGACAATAATATTGGAAATTTCCATACAATTTTGGTATGAAATGAAATGCCATCAACAGATCGTCAAAACAAATTTACGTGACGAGGTTAATCGTTAAAGGGTTTTTTTAGGTTTTGAACCAAAATGTTTAAAACGATCGATCGTAACATTTAGTCTTGTTGTTTGTATGTAGTCATTTGACCTCCTTTTACCCGACTACGGCAAAGCAAAAAGGAGGGTTATGATTTTGACCTGTTTGTATGTATGTATGGTTGTTCATCTGTTCCCTCATAACTTCTAAATTAGTAATCATATTTAATCAAATGATGTGTCGTGATAAGTGTCTTGATGGTCTTCTGGTAATAGGCGATATCACGTCACGTTAAATTAACTACAGCGCCCTCTAGGACACTCAGAGTAAGTAACTAAAAAAAAAAATATTTTGCTTGACGGTACCGTGTGGGGTATCAAAAGATTGAGCTATTTTAGAACATTTCAAATATGTAATGTTATTTACATAACTAAAAATATGTTAAATAAAAATAAAGTTTAAAAACTAGAACCCGACTACCAAAAAGAAACGCGCTCAAAAATACGAAAGAAGAAAATTGTCTCTGCTGAAATTATTATGCCATATTGCCGTGGTCGTATGCCACCTACTGTAGCAAAACAGATCCATTAAAATAATAAAATAAAACCAATGTGGCATACGACCACGGCAATCCGGCATAATAATTTCAGCAGAGACAAATTTCTTGTTTCGTACTTTTGAGAGCGTGTTTTTTGGTTTTAGTTTTTTAACTTTTAGGTTTTCAACCAAACGGTTTTAAACGATCGACCGTAACATTTAGTCTTGTTGACCTCCATTGCTATTTATAAAGAGGTAATTTCTATAGACAACGACTAAAAGGCGAAAAACTTGCGCAATGTAAACAACACTCAGCGCCATCTTTTGGTTACAAAAACGAAGTGGGGCGGGCTACTAGTATTTCATAAAATTCTTTTAGAATTTGATCGCACGTAAAACCGTACCTACGTAATATTACGTAGCACTTGAAATTGTTATCTTGGTCGTTACGACATAAAATGAATGAGGATTAACTCTTGCATGTAAACCTTTTAACTTTGCAACCGTTTCAAACGCAAATTAAGATTTGTAAACTTATTTAAATTCAAGAGAGCCTGCACAAAATATAAAAAAAAACACAACATGCAATATAGACAGTCACACGGTTACCACAATCTGTGCCTCCATTGATATTGATCCAAACGTATTAAACATTTAGGTGTGAATGGATGGAAGACAGATAGATTTGTATACATTGACGTGTGGCTGTCCATACACTATCATGTAAAGTCGGCTGCAAAAATATGTAAAACACTTTAGTAAGTACTTGGTCCTAATAAGTCCTTATAGCCGGCTCGACCGGAGTGATATCACGGCCTCACAGAAAACCGGCGTGAATCAGCACTGTGCTATGTTTCGCTGCGTGAGTGAGGGTACCGGAGGTCCAATCCGGGGGGAGGGGAGTTTAAAGGTTGGCAGCGCACTTGTGACTCCAATAGTGTTGAGGTTGTCCATGGGCGGCGGCAATCGCTTACCATCAGTTGATCCGTCTGCTCGTCTGCCATCTATGTCAAAAAAAAAGCTATCTGACCCTTGACGTTCTTACACAAAGGGTATTGTAATATGATATTGAACCGCCTGTCTAAGGCCCAGACAGCAGACACCACAGACAATCAATTGTTTATGGTTTTAAAAAGGATTTTGGGTCTTACGACCTTAATGTAGGATATTTTTCCAGCGACTGTACTTACGACTCCATCGCAATCACATTTCAATTACCTTATAATAAATTCTCGCCTAAGTACTTTAAACAAAAATAAACAAAGCATTGACAGTTTGACACGCTAAACATGTCCCGTAGAAAACCCAGAGGTCTACAACGAAACAGAATTTACAAATTAATTTCTATCATCTCTATCACCGTCCCTTTCATACGCGCTCTCTTTGGTTCGGATGCGACAGGCATATTCTCGTTCGTTACGGGACGGTTTCGATGTAGGTCTGGATATTATTGCTTTTGCTAGCAGTAACTTGTCGCGTGGACAATTTGCTTTAGACCTAATTGGATTTAAAACCGGTTTTCGTAGGAATTCCACCTGTTTTCGAGATTTCTCGGTATTTTTCTTTTTACTACAAAAACTTAAAGGGTTGTACAAACGCCTTAATACTAAGTGAAAGAGCTTAAATATAAATATAATAGAAATTACTTAGTGACATGACTTTTGACAGTATACCAGTTTATTGAAATTGGGCTGCCAATTTTCAGTTTAAGCCTTCATCATCATCATTTCTTACAATAGACGTCCACTGTTAGACATAGGCCTCCCCCAATGATCTCCACACAGATCTTTCCTGCGCCGCCTGCATAAAATGGATTCCCGCGACCTTCACCAAATCGTAGGTCCACCTTGCGGGGGGCCTGCCACGGCTGCGACTTCCTGTACGTGGCCTCCACTCGAGGACTTTTCCGCCCCAACGGCCGTCTTTCCTCCACGCTATGTGCCATCTCATTGCCACTGAGGCATGCGATCCTTTGGGCTATGTCTGTGACCTTAGTTCTCCTGCGGATCTCATCGTTTCTGATACGAATTACGCAGGGAGACTCCGAGCATAGTCCTCTCCATTGCTCTCTGGGTAACTTTGAGTCTCTTTAATCAGCACATTGTAAGTTTAAGCCTTATTGAAATATAATACAGACAACCACTTTACCAATTTACACAAATCTGTCATGATTCTGCAATCGATTGTCACGTTAATTTCAAACACGATTGATTCAATATCAATTGAGGAAATTTATTGATTAAAACCAGATTTAGGCTATATTAATAATGTCGATTGAAGAAGATCCTAAGTGCCTAAGTGCTGCTCCTCTAGCGTGTAGACTAGCGACGCCAAATGATTTAAATTGTTAGCAACTAATCCGTATATCTTTTAACAATTTCGGAGTAATTTTTAGCTACTAAACCGGATCTATTTTAAACACATACTATTTATTAAATAACCATGCACAAATGTTGGGTCAAACGCATACGCGACAAAGTGACTCACGTCAAAAGCGGCCACTTTTGGCGTTAATCAATTTTTCGCGAACAAAAACGGACCCAAAATTTGTGCGTGGTTTTTGAATAAATAGTATAAGTGTTTGCTGAGAGATTGTAACCCCGAAATCGTTTAAAATAGATCCGGTTTAGTAGCTAGAAATTAAAATCAATTGGCGTCGCTAGTGTGCCCTACCCGTCACCTTAACAGGAGAACCAGACCAACTGAATCATGTTTACGTTTCAGAAACTATCCGAAACGTGCAGGTTTCCTCACGATGCCGCGATGTTTTCCCTCGCCGCCGAGCTAATGGTAGAGCAAACTGGAAACCTATATTAAATAAAAAATCTACGTTTTTGCAATTTCATTCCCAATTTGCATATCGTACAAGTTATCTATCCGGTCGTTACGTCATAAATTAAGAAGGGATTAAGTAATAAAAATCACATATCCTAGCTAATTACAGGTTTTGCGTAATACAGGTATGAATAAAGATGGCATTGCGAGCGGATTATGCAACTGGCTGGGATCAAGGACCGAGAGAGACTAAGGATAGGCATGGAGTCAGTTGGGAATAGAGCGATGGTCGCTGTTGGGCATTCGACCACATTTTTATGTGATATGTGGCAGTCGAGCAGATGGATAAACAGATGGTAAGCGATTGCCGCCGCCCATGTACACCCGCGACACCAGTGGAGTCACTAGTTCGCTGATAACCTTTAAACCCCCTTTCCCCCGGATTAGGCCTCCGGTACTCTCACTCACACAGCAAAACACAGCAAAGTGCAGCTCCACGCCGGTTTTCTGTGAGGCAGTGGTATCACTGCGGTCCAGCCCATTCATGCCGAAGCGTGGCTGTCCCATGGCAAAATTATTCGGATTCCAAGCACTACTTACACTATCGAACAATTCTGCAACTCGTTACACGAGCACTGCAACGTGATGATGATAGTCATATAATGATGTAACGGACAGCAGTAAAATTTGTACTACCGAAGCGACTCCACAGCTTTCCAGTTCTGTAGAGAGGTCCCTATACTTAGTACTTGTATAAGTAAGTATATTGACAGGAAACGCATCGCGTCCGGAGACACGCGACAGGCTTGTGACAAAGTATGCAAGGAAGCTATCAAACTGGAGTATTAAGTAACATTCAAATAGATACAATAGTAAGAACACGAAATATTTGAATTCATCATCAGGCCATATAAGTCCCCACTGCTGGGGCACGGGCTACCCTCAATCACATGAGGGGTAATTGCCATACTCACCACGCTTGGCAGACGGGTCGGCGAGGGTTTTGATATAAATGCAGAGTTTTTCTTCTCTGGGTGCTGATGATCATGCCAGCAGCTTTACCTTAGTTGCCTTTTACGACACCTCGGTTAGAGTGAGGGTGGCCTATTCTACTCTGCCGGGACCACACGGCTATATTTGAATTCATAAGCAACAAACACAAGGAAAAATAATTGATTTGAAAGAGTACACTCCCAAGTTGGTCCCATTGTCACCATATCAGGATCTGGTGATGGGATCGGGGACAATGCTCAAATTTTAAAGGCACATTAGCACATGTAATGTTTTTGTACCTTTTTCAAAGCTGCGACAGTATGTACACCTGATTATATTATTTTTGTGGTTCACCTAGTAATAGAAGGTCATGTCAACTTTTTAATTATATAAGTAGTTCTATAAGCTTAAATAATTCTAATAATAATTCTCACAACATCTACTACGTTGACCTGATTCCGTACTAAGTAGCTTAAGCACTTGTATTACAGATATCAGACAACAGAGGAACACAAATATATACTTTAAATATATTACACCCAGACACTGAACAAACACAAGTGTTCATCGCACGAATGTTTGTCCAGGGTGGGGATCGAACCCACAACCTTTGGCGTAAAAGGCAGGGTCACTACCAATTACGCCATCCGGTCAGTCGAAGCACAAAACTTCTTAAGGCGACGGGTAGGGTAGGGTCAACTAGCGACGCCAATCGATTTAAATTTTTAGCTACTAAAATGGATCTATTTCAAACCATTTCGGGGTTACAATCTCTCATCAAACACTTAAACTATTTATCAAGTATTTATACTTTACTTTTGGGTCTGCATTTGTACTCGAACGAAACGTGAATTACCGCCAAAAGCGGCCACTTCTGGCGTGAATCAATTTTTCGCGTACAAAAACGGACCCAACATTTGTGCATGGTTATTTAATAACTAGTATAAGTGTTTGCGGAGACGTTGTAACCATTCTTTCAATTTAGGCTGTTCATTATTTGGCGACTTCGGTAACACCTTTTCTCGAAGTGCACTGTTATAAAATGTTATGTACAGTGTATGAAGTGTTAAAAATATTATTTTACACTTCTTGATTCGTGATTGGCCTTGTGGTCCCGGCAGAGTAGAATAGGCCACCCTCACTCTTACCGAGGTGTCGTAAAAGGCGACTAAGGTAAAGCTGCTGGCATGATCATCAGCACCCAGAGAAGGAAAACTCTGCATTTATATCAAAACCCTCGCCAACCCGTCTGCCAAGCGTGGTGAGTATGGCAATGGACAACATTTCAAATTTTTAACATGTCCATATTGTTTTTTATATGAAAGTAGACATAAAATGAACAGACCCATATTTTTTCTTTTTTCAAAATTTGTCCATTTTCATGCATAAAATAATTATTGAAATTCTTTTTATTCTAAATAGACGTAAGCGCCAAATAACGTCATCGGACGGCTGAATACAGTGATATTCCTTTGCTTATCATTGTTTTAATAAAAAAAAGTACTACTGTCAAAGGTAAATAATACTAGTGTCAACATTGTCAACGTCATTCATACATTCAACGTTGACAAGTTGTCTTTTTTTTGACAGTTACATGTCATGAGTTTGGAATTACGTAAATTTTAAACTATAATGTGCTAAGCAAAGAAATATTTTACATTCTGCCGTCCGATGACGTCATCTTACGTTTTTTAGTTTTTAATTTTTTTCTCAGTAAATAAGCAATATAAAAAATGAATAAATATATATTCGAGCAGCGGAAAAGTAAACAAAGAATTGGTATTTTTTGTTTCAGAGCTTAGCATTTTGAAATGTTGTCCATTACCCCTCATGTGATTGAGGGTGGCCCTGTGCCCCAGCAGTGGGGACTTAAATGGGCTGACGATGATGATTCGTGATTTTGGTTTATTTTGGTTTATCTAAATGTGGAAGAGCCACGCTTAGGCATGAATGGGCCGGCTCGACCGGAGTGATACCACTGCCTCACAGAAGACCGGCGTGAAGCAGCGCCTGCTCTGTGTTTCGCCGTGTGAGTGAGGTTACCGGAGGCCCAATGGGGGGAAGGGGAAAAGGTTGGCAGCGCACTTGTGACTCCACTGGTGTTGCTGGGCGGAGGTATTGCTTACCATCATGTGATTAAAAAAAAATTGGGAAACTATCGAAAACCATACTCATTTTGAGAATCATCGGAGCAAGAAAGTATACTTGCTGTTTAAAAGTACGTAGATTAAGATAAATGTCACATGGATAACGCTTTCTAGCCACGCCTTTGCAAAGTATAGTGCAGCCGACTCAATGGCATGGCATTAAGTAGAAGGGTATATAAAACGAGCTTTTTCCTGAGACGCATTTCTAACCAGGACTACCTAGTTCCTGCCCTGTTATAAGCTTACTCTAGTAATTTGCCACTTCTTTTAATATTTTTCTTTTTAACCCCCGACGCAAAAACGACGGGGTTTTATAAGTTTGACGTGTCTGTCTGTTCTCTACTCAAGCCCTTTTATATGATACCCTTATTGTAGGAGTTATGTTAAAACATACAATCCATATCTTTGTCACGGCGGCCATCTTGGATCGATTTTTATCCAACATGACTAAGAACACTCGCGCCTTATTCATCTTTCAAACAAAAAAAGAAAATTAAAATCGGTTCATTTTTTCCGTAGCTACGATGCCATAGACAGACACACATACACAGACACGTCAAACTTATAACACCCCGTCGTTTTTGCGTCGGGGGTTAAAAATAGGATATTACAGTAATAACTGTAGGGCTGAAAACTGAATGATTATAAATTAATTATAAAGAAAGTCCCCATAGATCTTGTGCTAAAAAACATTTAATGGTAAACGTTTGTAGATTTTTTTTCCGTTTTTCGCTTAAACGGTGAGAGTTTTGCCGCAAATAATAGTCTAGACAAAAACCCTAGATTCGATGGGGCCATTCAAAACTATTATGACGACCCGTTTGGAACAGTGGTAGTGAACGCTGCCTTTGGTCCAAGGGTTGCGGGTTCGATCCCCGCACATTACAAACATTTGTGTGCACGAACATGTCTGTTTGTATTGGTCTGGGTGTTTTCTATGTATTAAAAGTATATATTTACAAAAGAAAAGTATTACATGTTATATATTAGTAATCTCACTGTTGATTCTGATATCCGTAACACAGGTGCTTGAGCTACCTATCTTGTGAAATATTTATTTATTAAAAAATATATATATATATTTTTAATATGACTACCTGATGATACTTTGCCAATGTCAAGTAAGTTATTGAGAATAAGTAGGTAGTAAACAGTCGAAGTCAGTCAAAGGCACAGTCACTCAATAAAACGCCGGTGTTTTTACGTTTTATCGACCTACGGATTCAGCGGATATCATACTAAAAGCAATCGCGGGTTTTAACACTATTTGGTCCAAGCAAGTGGTCACTAGACAACTCACTCGACACACAATAGCAGTGTTAAAAACGATACAATTCAACGATTCTGATTAGAATCACTTTTCGGCAATTCACTGCTAAATAAACACCAAATTTGTACACTAAAAACCACTACAAACTAATTAAAAATCTTTGAATTGCATCAGCCCACGCGGCTTATTTTAGCCCTAACCGCCGAATTCCAATTTTTTTTTTGTTTTTTCTTTATTTGACTTTATTATCTATTCTGAATGAATGAATAGAGCCGGCAACGCATAAGTGATGTCTCAGGTGATGCAGATGTCCATGGGCGACGGTGATCACTTAACATCAGCTGATGTTAAAAAAAATTAGGATTCGGCGGTTAGGGCTAAAAAAAGCCGCGTGGGCTGAGTGTGCCGTCTGTTCGTTTGTCCGCTACAATGTAAAAAAGAAGTTGGTGGCAATTTTCAGCTGTACTGTAGGGGATAATTGTTACATACCAGTTACCAATGTCCTAATAGGTAACTTATATAATTTTTTACGCCAAATTGCATCTAATAGTTTTTAAGATCTTACCATAAGAACTGCTGCCATTTTCATCATATTTCACAAGTTTTGCTTTCTTAATCACTTTCACATCACAGTTGATCACAGGCACCGCACTTCACTATTATCAATATTTCTACTAAAATATCGTAATGTAAATAATAACAATAAATAGCACTATTTAATGCTATGGAAGAACAAAATTTGGTTAATAATGCTGGAATTAAATGGCGCGTAGGTCAAAGAATTCTTCAATATTAACTTTCTTTTATATCATCATCATCACCAGCCCATTTAAGTCCCCACTGCTGGGGCACGGGCCTCCCTCAATCACATGAGGTTTAATTGCCACACTCACCACGCTTGGCAGACGGGTTGGCGAGGGTTTTGATATAAATGCAGGGTTTTCCTTCTCTGGGTGCTGATGATCATGCCAACAGTTTTACCTTAGTCGCCTTTTACGACATCTCGGTAAGAGTGAGGGTGGCCTATTCTACTCTGCCGGGACCACACGGCGTATGTGGCTTATGTGTCTTTTATATGTGGCAGACGAACAGCCGGATCATCTGATGGTAAGCGATTGCCGCCGCCTGCGACACCAGTGGAGTCACAAGTAACTTCAACTATGTATTATTATAGAGCTGGCCTATATTTATCTTGTGGCCGTGGGGGAGCCACGCTTCGGCATGAATGGGCCGGTCGAGCCCGGAGTGATACCTTCACTGGCTTCACAGAAAACCGGCTAGAGCGTGAGGGGACCGAAGTCCTAATCCAGGGACAGATACACTGGTGTCGCGGGCGGCGGCAATCGCTTACCATCAGGTGATCCGCCTGCTCATCTGCCAACTATCACATAAAAAATATCAACTTTAATTAGAGCCGTCCTTCTGTGTCTATTTATTTTGTGACTAGATGTCCGGCATATGGCTCTGGCCGGACATCTAACGAAGTTCTATTAGTTGGTCGAAGAAGCCGGTAAAATAGGTATAAAAATGCCCGCATGCACGGTATTTGTCAACAGCTGTTTCCTTTGTCAATTGAAATGTCAACATGACAGGAAGCTATAAACTTGTAATAAAACGAGTGTGTTGCAAAAACCTATTTCGAAATTAAAAAAACTTTTGCAAAGCGTGATCCAGTTCTGCATTTTTGGAATGTTGCATCTATTAGATTAGTGTGAATAAATAATAAATAAAAAAAATCACAACATCACATAACATTGATCTGACTTCGAGGTAGGGAGGTCCAATCCTGGGGAGGAAGTGGAGTTTAAAGGTTGGCAGCGCACTTGTGACTCCACTGGTGTTGCGAGTGTCCATGGGCGGCGGCAATCGCTTACCATCAGGTGATCCGTCTGCTCGTCTGCCACCTCTGTTATAGAAAAAAATCTATCTATCTTTGGGTACGGATTTAAAATCGGTAACATACCTCGCGAACTATCAATAATATATATAGAACAGTTTTTATTATTTTTATGGTGATGGACCAGCAATTGCAGCAAGGATTGCATGATTCAAGTGGAAATGGGCAGGACACATAGCGAGGAGAACAGACGGCCGGTGGGGCGGAAAGGTCTTCGAGTGGAGGCCACGTACAGGAAGTCGCAGCCGTGGCAGGCCCCCACAAGGTGGACCAACAATCTGGTGAAGATCGCGCCAATCCATTGGATGCGGGCGGCACAGGACCGATCTGTGTGGAGAACATTGGGGGAGGCCTATGTTCAGCAGTGGACGTCTATTGGCTGAAATGATGATGATGATGATGGACCAGGTCTAAAAGAGGTTGCTAGTCCTACCTACCTAGACTATACCAATACATCCTCTTATATTGGCACATCCGACATTCCTACAATCAGGTTTAGAACCAAGACCTAAAAATTATACAAACTACCTTAGGACTGATTCCCGTGTCGACCTAGACAGGGTTGCCTGCCAGGGGAACGATGGTATTGGTAGCTAAGCGGATAATAAGCGTGCTTTCTAACGGGAGGTTGTAGTTTCGATTCCGAGAATGATGAGATTTTACTTTTTTTTAAATCAACCTAAGCAAAAGCGTTACCTATTATTTTATCATACCGAGTACAGACGTCACTGAAGGATTTTGTATATATATATATATATATTTATATGACAGGTGGCAGACGAGCAGACGGATCACCTGATGGTAAGCAATTCCGCCGCCCATGGACACCCGCAACACCAGTGGAGTCACAAGTGCGCTGCCAACCTCCATAAATATCTGTTTAAAAATTATGAACTTATTTTCTTAAAATTCTATGAGTCTAATCTAGAAATAGTATTTTTACATTTTGGAAAATGATTTGTCGTATTGTCAATTGTTGGAAAATGATTCTGTGCAGGTAACAATGATTCAATTGGTCTGATTTGCCTGTTTAAGGCGACGAGTAGCCCTAACTAGCGACACCATTCGTTTTTAATTGTTAGCTACTGGATGTAGCTGGAAACTGGATCTAGTTTTAAACAATTTCGGGGTTACAACCTCTCGGCAAAAACTTATACTATTTATTAATAAGCTATGCACCAATGTTGGGTCCGTTTTTGTACGCGAAAAATTGATTACCGCCAAAAGCTGCCACTTTTAGCGTGAATTAATTTTTCGCGTACAAATGTTGCGTCCGCATTTGTGTATGGTTATATAGTAAATGGTATAAGTGTTTGCCGAGAGATTGTAACCCCGAATTTTTTAAAATAGATCCGGTTTAGTAGTTAACAATTAAAATATATTGGCGTCGCTAGTGTGCCCTACCCGTCACCTTAAGGGTTGCGGAAGTTAGACGGCTGTGGCTTCATTGTCACCAAATTGTGGATCATGCTCTTACACCAGGCTCGGATGCAAATGGGAATTACTAACTGCTATCACATAAGACAAGACGGGATGATGACATTCGAAGGCTGGCTGGTGTGGGCTGGATGAGAGTGGCCGAAAATCGGGAGCAGTGGCGTGCATTAGGGGAGACCTTTGTCCAGCAGTGGACGAGTGTGGGTTGCTGATGATGATGATGATCACATAAGAATAGATCAATTCTCCACCAACTGAAGATCCAAATCAGACTGTCGACTATCTGTTACCAAAGCGTACTAGGTTACTTTGGCCATATCGCCCGGAGACAGCCCGACAACTTGGACAAGTTGGTTGTTGTGCGTTCACCTCTTCGTTGGTCAGTTCAAATAAGGGATGTAACTGGATTCACTTCACTTCACTTGGATGTTTCGCCGTGTGAGTGAGGTTACCGGAGGCCCAATGGGGGGGAAGGGGAAAAGGTTGGCAGCGCACTTGTGACTCCACTGGTGTTGCCGGTGTCCATGGGCGGCGAAATTGCTTACCATCAGGTGATCCGTCTGCTCATCTGCCACCTCTCAAATATAAAAAAAAAGAACTTTGTCGATTGCCCTAAGACAAGCCGAGGATAGAGAAGAATGGAAAGACCTTGTCACCGCCTCGGTAAAGGTATTTCAAAAAAGTCACGACCTCCAGCAATGAAGAAAACAATGAAGAAGTGATCAGATGAGATCGCCAACCCTAAACCCGGAACGTATTGCTTTGCTACAAGAAACCTCATAAAATCTATGGTTATCCGACATAATACCTTGTACAGTCACACTAGCCACACATTTCAGAGGATGTTAAACCTTATCGTTTTCATATTAGGTACAAAATGTAGTAACGTAGTTGGATGAGTTTATCGTAAGGAAAAATTGCATTGGTTCCAGGGAACCAAAGAATGCGCTGCGAATTGTGTTAATAACATTCTTGTTTTATCGATAAAATAATAAGGTTACCCGCTTGCTCGTTCGTCGCCTCCAGCATTAAAAATGGTTGGTTTGACACATTTTTTAGGGTTCCGTAGCCAAAATGGCAAAAACGGAACCCTTATAGTTTCGTCATGTCCGTCTGTCCGTCTGTCCGTCTGTCCGTCTGTCACAGCCGATTTACTCGGAAACTATAAGTACTACAGTGATGAAATTTGATGGGAATATGTGTTGTATGAACCGCTACAAAAATATGACACTAAATAGTAAAAAAAAGAATTGGGGGTGGGGCCCCCCATACATGTAACTGAGGGATGAAATTTTTTTTTTCGATGTACATACCCGTGTGGGGTATCAATGGAAAGGTCTTTTAAAATGATATAAAGTTTTCTAAAAAACATTTTTCTTAAAGTGAACGGTTTTTGAGATATCAGCTCTCAAAGTCGTAAAAAGTATGTCCCCCCCCCTCTATTTTTATAACTACGGGGTATAAAATTCTAAAAAAAATAGAGGTGATGCATGCTAATTAACTCTTTCAACGATTTTTGGTTTGATCAAAGTATCTCTTATAGTTTTTGAGATAGGTTGATTTAACTGTAATTTTGGACTTTGCTGCTACGGAACCCTTTGTGCGCGAGCCCGACTCGCACTTGGCCGGTTTTTTTTTTGCATACCTAGTACAAACTGTGCGGATAAATAATTGGATCAGAAATGGCGGCGCATCTATTCACTTCTCGCTCGCACACTATTTGCGTCTATACTCGAACTCGTGGGGTGCGAGTGTAGACGCAAATAGTGTGCGAGCGAGAAGTGAATAGATGCGCCGCCATTTCTGATCCCATTCTTTATCCGCACAGGTAGTAAGCATTATTTTTTATTGACCATGGGAGAGCCACGCTTCCAGTGTGTTAGAGTGATACTACGGCCTCACAGAAAATCAGCAGCACTGTGCTGTATTTTGCTGCGTGAGTGAGAGAACAGGAGGCCCAATTTGGGGGAAAGGGGTTAAAGGTTGGCAGTGCACTTGTGCACTGCTGTCGCGGGTGTCATAGGTAAACACCTATTATTTTGTGGCTTAAGGCCATACTGCGACGATACTAGCGCCGCCAATTGCGAATAGGAGACATTTTTAAAGGTACTTTTACACATGCTTATTATGCTTAAATACAAATACAAAATACGTTTATTGCTTTGTTTTTTTATATGAGAGGTGGCAGACGAGCAGACGGATCACCTGATGGTAAGCTATTCCGCCGCCCATGGACACCCGCAACACCAGTGGAGTCACAAGTGCGCTGCCAGCCATTTCCCCTCCCCCCCCCATTCGGCCTCCGGTAACCTCACTCACACGGCGAAACACAGCGCAGGCGCTGCTTCACGCCGGTCTTCCGTGAGGCTTATTAAGACATGATACATATAAGAAACAACAGTGGGTAAATTAAGTCCATAATATAATCAAAAGGAGGTGGCTCAGCTTGTGCTTCTACAGAATGAGACATTCCAAGACAGCGCTAGTTTTCAGCTAATCCAGCTTCTCTGAAGGTGGAAGTGGAAGTTAAAGCATGCTACTTTTGAGCAAGTGCTAGATAGTTAGTAGCTATTAATAAGCATGCTAATTTTGAGCATGCTCAAAAATCACACGCCGGTCGATTTTTGAGCATGCTACCTGCAGTGCGGGTAGAAGGGGGAGTATAACTATCAGGAGTATCATCATCATCATCATTGCCCCCAATAGACGTCCACTGCTGGACATAGGCCTCCACCAATGATCTCCACACAGATCGGTCCAGCGCCGCCCGCAACCAATGGATTCCTGCGACCTTCACCAGATCGTCGGTCCACCTTGAGGGGGGCCTGCCACGGCTGCAACTTCCTGTACGTGGTCACCACTCGAGGACCTTTCCGTCCCAACGGCCGTCTGTTCTCCTCGCTACGTGCCCAATGCCATTGCTAAGGGTGAGTATAGGGGAGTGCTTTAGAATAAGAATAAGAATAAGAAATCATTTATTCGACACTTAACATGGACATTTACAGAGGAAATATCTTAAAAGCTAAGTGCCGAAACGTCACGTCCACGTGTAAACAGGTTTGCTGATTTTTAAAGCATGCTAATAGATGGCTAATAGCATGCGTATTATACGCTATAAGTGAATGAATGAATGAATAAATCTTTATTTGACACAATCAGTTAAAAGAAAATACAGGTGATAGGTACAACAGAACAATAACAAAAACAAACACAGATACAAAATTTAAATGAAAAAAAAAAGTGTCAAATAGGTGACCGCTCAGCTTTTGTCGACACTGGCCGAATATAGCCAGCGCCAACGCTGGTTTTCAGCGGCTAACCTCAGACTTTGTTGCGCCTTTGTTCCTCTCCGCCTCCATTATAAAAAAAACAAAGGGTGAAGCCAAAAAGGGACAGAAGAAGAATAAGTGAGCATGTGTAAAAGTTAACTTAACATGTAAGACTTAAATCTTTGTTTTATTTAATTGAGTGTCAAGCTTAGAATATGACGCTTGTTGTAATTAATGGAAACAGTAGCATAGCGGATGAGAACCCGTGAAACTGTCACTATAAACACTAGTATTTTATCGTTACTCTGTAATTACTAGTCTACTTATTTGACTCCTAAAAGCAGAAAGAAAAAAATGCATTCCGCTCGAACTATTTTTGAAATGGTTTCGACCCTTCTCTCCCTCTTACGTACATAGTAAACGTATGGCCTCATTCAGAAAAAAACCTTGTAAAGATCTTTTTTGGAACCTATGTCCTACTTAAGTATTAAGATATATAATAAGCTACCACAAAATGTCATTAACCTATCACTGGATAAGTTTAAGTCTCATATTAAAACCTGCATAATGAAGAAAGGTTACTATAGTGTGCAAGACTATTTAAATGATAAGGATTCTTGGTCATGTTAATTGATTTATCTTTTGAGTTGTTATTCATAGTAGTCTATTAACTTTCATAATTGTATTTTTTTTGCTCTTATCAATTGAAACTCTGTAACATCATCAATATTTGAAAAGAGTAACAACTGAGTTTCTCGCTGGTGTCTTCTCAGTAGACATCGACATTCCGAACCAGCGGTAGATAATATGTCCCTATTTTGACATTCATAAGTGTTCTGTGTGGACCTAAATTGAATAAAGAATCTAACATCTAACTATCTTGTACTATCCATCATCATCATCATCGCTTTAGCGTTGTGTTCCAAGCTGTGTCGTAAATAAAAGGTTTAGTAGCTAAAAATGAAAATCGATTGGCGTCGCTAGTGTGCCCTACCCGTCACCTTAATAAATATTTTGAACAAAGAAAAATTCCAACATCACATTTTACCGCGGCCAACGAAGCCTCATACTTTCAACTCACTGGGCCAATCTGCTTCTTTTTATTGGCGTTAAAATAAAAATCGTACTTTCCTTTCGTCGGCGAAAAGGCAATTTGATACGGAGAAATGTCCGTTAATAATCAACAGAAATATCCGGATATTGTGGGTTTAATGCAATTTTGTTTGATGAATTCTGTGTAAGTTTGATTTGATTTTTTGTACACTCTAACTTTTGTTGTGTGTATTTTTTTAAATATTTACTTTTAAATTGTTAATTTATTTGCCGGAGGTGACGTAGCCCTGAGGCTCAAAGTGTTGTGATGCCATTGCTACATGTCCAATAAAAAAAAAGTTTAAACGACTTTTAATTACTTACTGTCACTGTTGATGCTTTATGCTCATGTCATTGTTTGACTTTTTTTTTTAAATCAACGTGAGCAAAGGTATTATAATTTGTCATGCCTAGTGATGACGTCGTAGGAGGATAATTATATATAATTTTTTTCTCCATAAATATTTATTTCAGAATTCTGAAATTATTTTTCTTAAATTTCTATGAGTCTAATCTAGAAATAGGTTTATCATTTCAAAAAAAGATCTTTCGTCGCATTGTCCATTGCCGCCGCGCATAGACCGCAACACCCGGTGGAGTCACAAATGGCCGCCATCTTTTAAAGAGGTTATTCTGTGCTAGAGGTCACAAAAGAGCAAGTGGGTCACCTGGTGGTAAGTGATCAGACTAATCACAGTCACTCACCGAGGTGCGTACTCGGATTCTAACCACGACCATAAGCTACTCTATGCCACGACCCGCCGAATGAAAGGCGCGTTCTTATCCACTAAGCTACCATAAGATAGAGAAACGTCGGACCTGGTGGCTTAATTTCAAGCCGTCCCGTAACGAACGAGAATATACCTGTCGCATCCAAACAAAGGAGATACACAGCGCGTGTGAAAGAGAGGATAACTCCGATTCGGTCGTAACGTGTGCTTTAAATTAGGCCTTCTGCTTCAAAATCGATCTCGACGAAGTGTGTTGTGTGACCGATCATTATCATCATCGTCAGCCCATTTAAGTCTCCACTGCTGGGGCACGGGCCTCCCTCAATCAGATGAGGGGTAATTGCCATTGCCACGCTTGGCAGACGGGTTGGCAAGGGTTTTGATATAAATGCAGAGTTTTCCTTCTCTGGGTGCTGATGATCATGCCAGCAGCTTTACCTTAGTCGCCTTTTACGACACCTCGGTAAGATTGAGGGTGGCGTATTCTACTCTGCCGGGGACCACACGGCGTCCGTCACGTGTGACCGATAATTCGCATTTATTTCATATTTTTTACAAAATTATATATTTATTTATTGTATTTTATTATAATCTCCCGTTGGTCTAGTGGTTTAAGTACCAAGCCGTGATCTCGGAGTTCTGGGTTCGATTCCCGGGTCGAGCAATAGTAAGTTTCGAATTTTTCGAACATAGCTCGGGATTGTGATCACCAATCTGCATTAGGCAAGCGTGGTGATTAAGCCTAATCCAATCATAGTAGCGATGACTTGATTTCTATGATCGAGACCTTTGCCCTGCAGTGGGACAGTATATAGACTGATACTTTGCTTTATATATTTCTATAATATCAGGCAGGCTTTTTTTTATATAGGTGGCAGACGAGCCTACAGATCCCCTGGTGGTAAGAGATTACCGCCCATGGACACTGCAGCACCAGTGGTATCACAAGTGCGCTGCTTACCTTTTAACCCCCATTCCCCTGGATAGGGCCTCCGGTACTCTCACTCACGCAGCGAAACACAGCGCATGAACTGCTTCAAGCCGGTTTTCTGTGAGGAAGTGGTATTACTCCGGTCGAGCCGGTCCATTCATGCCGAAGTGTGGCTCTTCCACTGTAATAATGCCGCGGTTAAACTATCCACAAAATTGAGTTACAAACTTTCGAAAAAGACGATAACTGTATACGTTAGTAATCTATCCACAGATTTGATGGCATATTGTTGAGTAAGCAGACGTGTAAAATATTAACTATCGTGCTTAATATGTCGAAAGTAGGTAACGCTGCTCGCCCCACCGTTAACGATCCGGTGTTTATCGGAATCTTTCTTTATTTCATCATCATCATCAGCCCATTTAAGTCCCCACTGCTAGGGCACGGGCCTCCCTCAATCACATGAGGGGTAATTGCCATACTCACCACGCTTGGCGGACGGGTTGGCGAGGGTTTTGATATAAATGCAGAGTTTTCCTTCTCTGGGTGCTGATGATCATGCCAGCAGCTTTACCTTAGTCGCCTTTTACGACACCTCGGTAAGAGTGAGGGTGGCCTATTCTACTCTGCCGGGACCACTCGGCTTTCTTTCTTTACCGTCAAATTATGCTACGTACTGGTTTAAGAAGTGATTTGGAAGATGTTTTAACAGTTAGGTATTTCTGATTTTAATAAGATTGATTTTATTTATACGGCTTCGACTTAAATTGTTTAAATTGTTTATTCAGTAAATAAGGTCACATTACAATACATTAAAACTTAATAAATTACAATACCAGGGTTATTCATTGCCTAAACTAGGTTAAAACCTGTGCTTCAGGCTATACAAATAAAGGTAAAAGATTTACTAATTTCTTACAATTAATAATTAACAATTTTAAAGATTATTATGAGCAAAACTAATTACATTTTGAAGTAAAAACTAAACTAAACTTTTATTTACAAACTACAAGTAAATTTTCAGTATCGTCGTACGATAAAGTTCTTAAGAATTTATTTATTACTAATTTGCACTTATAGTTATTTAGGTTATAAATCTCTTGTTCTTTATTTATTTTGTTATAAAGGTATGGTCCAAGAAATGTGAAAAACCTATTTGTAAAAATAAATTTGGATGTTGATTGGGAAGTGCAAACTATATCTCTCCGTCGTTTGTTAGTGATGTTAGCGTCATAGGGCGTTAATGAGTGTTGTTTTAGTATTATGCGCGATATGAAAAGCTGGCGGACAGTCAACACATTGCAAGATTTATATAACAAGTGCGTGGGGTATTGAAAAGGAAGGGAAGTTCAAGGGAGATTATATTATAGTTTTGAGTGCACCTCCCCATGACGTGATACAGTATTGGATTATGGATTGACATAGGGCCAGATAGATTGTCATGATTAATTTTGGATCCGCTATTGACCGAAGTTTTTTAAAAATGTATATCAATTTACGAACTTAGGGACCTTCAAGGGAAGAGCGTACTCTTGCTTAAGGCGACGGGTAGGGCACACTAGCGACGCCAATCGATAGATAGATACACTTTATTACACAAAATTTACAGATCTTAGCCTAAGTTATTATTCTAAAACAATGTAGGCGGTCTTATCGCTAATAGCGATCTCTTCCAGACAACCTCAGGGTAGAGGAAAAGTATAGCGAATTAAGAAAAGGGGTAAGGCAGTCATCGATTATCATTTTTAGCTACTAAACCGGATTTGTTTACACGATTTCGGGGCAACAACCTCTCGGCAAACACTTATACTATTTATTAAATAACCATGCACATATGTTGGGTCCGTTTTTGTACGCGGAAAATTGATTCACGTCACAAGTGGCCGCTTTTGGCGTGTATCAATTTTTCGCGTACGCGTTGGCGCCAACATATGTGCAAGGTTATTTAATAAATAGTATCAGTGTTTGCCGAGAGGATGTAACCCCGAAATGGTTTAAAATAGATCCGGTTTAGTAGCTAACAATTAAAAACGAATGGTGTCGCTAGTTAGGGCTATCCGGCGTCGCCTTAAAAAGTGATTTGGAAGATGTTTTTAACAGTTAGGTATTTCTGATTTTAATAAGATTGATTTTATATATACGAGTACGACTTAGGGACCTTCAAGAGACGAGCGTACTCTTTTTTAAAAAGGCCGGCAACACATTAGCGGTCTCTCTGATTTCGCGGATGTTCATGGGCGGCGTTGATTACTTTCCATCAGGTGACTTTTGCTCGTTTGCATAAAAATTAATATCTAGATATTAATATAGGATACCTAGGTATTTTTAACTTTTATTTCCTAAAGAATACGACTGTTTTTAGAGTACCTAGTGTACCCAAAATATCCAAATCACTAACTGCCGTGTACCTATTTCTTTTTGTAGGCAAGCTGATGTGTGTCTGTTAGTAGGTATACAACCTAGGTTGTGAGGTCTACAAATGAAATGAAATGTAATGAAAATAGTTTATTCAATTGGTCCATACAGAACCCTTATGAATGTCAACATGTTTACCACTGGCTCGGAATGTAGTTTTCTGCCAAGAAGACACCAGCAAGAAACTTAGCAGTTAAGTACTCTTTTAAAAAAAAAGTTGTTTTACAAAATATCACCATAAACTTAAAAATAAAGTACAATTTTTGTGTTACTAATATGTCCCTAAATTATTGTCATTCAAAAAATCATCTATTTTATAATAAATTTATAAATAATCTGAGGTAACTTATTAAACACAACATTGTATGAAAGTTTGGCGATCAAAAAGAGTAAATGGCGAGTTTCTTGCCGGATCTTCTCGACCAGAAACGAAACAACTTTCCGAGCCGGTGGTAGAATCGCATTATGTTTATTTATTTCTTTAGTATATTTTATGTATCAACATATATATGTATTAACATGTAAATTATACATAAGTACTTATAAATAGTTTTAAGTCATTCAAATGTATGACGATTTGTAAGTGCTGTGTACAAGCCTATGCAAATAGTTATAAAAAAAAACATTTTATGCTCTATCCTATCCAATGAACTGCTTAAAAGTAGAATCTTACCTAAATGAAGCAGAAATTGCTTATTTACAGTTGAATAAACTACCAAATTAACATCTTAGTTAGCTAATACGAAGAACTCGAAACACTTTTTTTCTCGACCCGGGAATCGAACCCAGGACTCCGAGATCATGGCCCGGTACTTAAACCATTAGACCAACAGGGCGTCTTGAATTCTATGATGGAGACCTTTGCCCTGCAGTGGGACAGTTTATAGGCTGACACTTTAGCTAATACCCAATTAATATCATCATTACTGAACTGGTACCAATGATAATAAAATAATTAGTTTTTGTGCAATATGACTAGTCATAAAGTTTAGTTTTGTTTATCAAACGTGTTCTAAAATAATAGGCAGGTTAGCTCATGTGACCATTTATAAAAATTTATTTATTTATTCTTACAAAATCCACAGCTCTTAAATATAATAATTACAGTAAACATATTTTTCTTACAGCCAATAACGGACTTACATTTTTTCAACATAACTTTTGTGAACGGTCTATAGCAAACATCACGATATAAACAATATAATCATATAATCATCAAAATAACTTTTAATTCAAATATTATTCCGTACAGTAGTCTGAAATATATAAACTTCAATAAATATAAATAAAGGATTGCTGTAAAAATTCAACTTAAAACCGTAACATTTTTACTTTTTTTTCTCTTGATTTAAAATACCGTCCGCCATGGTTTACGTCACCAATATTGTAAACAACAAAACGTCAAACGCCAGTTTCAGGATATTCCTGGTCTTTCATTTATACACCTTGACAGTCAAGATGACAGTCCCGCGTATTGCTTACAATAACAGTGACGTCACGGCACAAATAAGTTAATCGACCATCATGGCGGACAGCTTTTATGGCTATATAGCGAAAATATATTAGGAAAGGTGCTTCAAAAATTTTTCATATTTTTTATGGCGTCATATAATCGTAATGAACCGTTCAAATAATAATAATTTAAAATTAGTTTCAATATTATGTAAATAATGGGATTTTAAAAATGAGCGATGGTAGCTCAATGGATACGAACGTACCTTCCACGCAGGTGGTCCAGGTTCGAATCCAAGCATGGTTTTTTCAAATCTATGTGAGTATTTCTACTATTACCATCTGCTTGGCGGTGAGGGAAAACATCGTGAGGAAACCTGCACGTTTCGGAAAAAGTTTCTGAAACGTGTTACCATGATTCAGTTGGTCTAGTTCTCCTGTTATAGGGTTGCGAAGGTCAGACAGCAGTCGCTTCATTGTAATTACCAGACTCTCCAATCCTGAATCATGGTCTAAGCGTGCCCATGGCTCCAAAGCGACAGCTTTGGACGCTACCGGGAATTACACGCTAAGATGAAGAAGAAGAAGAATTGGAATTTAATAATCACTGTGTTCTTTTAAAAATCTGTTCCCTTAGCAACAAATGATCTAGCGACTAAGGTAAAGCTGCTGGCATGATCATCAGCACCCAGAGAAGGAAAACTCTGCATTTATATCAAAACCCTCGCCAACTCGTCTGTCAAGCGTGGTGAGTATGGCAATTACCCCTCATGTGATTGAGGGAGGCCCGTGCCCCAGCAGTGGGGACTTAAATGGGCTGAAGATGATGATGATGAAATGAGCTAGCGGGTGACCCGTAAATGATACACATATTAGATACCCGTAATTATCGCCGCCCATGAACATTGCGAAATCAGAGAGATCGCTAATGTGTTGCCCGGCCTGTTAGCTTTTCCAAATAAAAAAAATGGTAATTCCTCATTAAAATCTGACCAGTTATTCTCGTTCTCTTCGAAGGTCTGTCTAAATTACCTAAGGCTAACTACTAATCCTGTGAAGTAAAAAGTCAAATCTAAGCAAGAAAAAAGAAGTGGTGGGTGCAACCATTGCAAAAATCCCATAAGTAGTTAGTAAAAAGTAATTCAATCAAAATTATGATGTACCAGCTCATTGGAGGTCGGATTACAACACTAAAGATATTCCATGTAGCTTAAGATGACGGGTAGCGCACACTAGCGACCCCAATAGATTTTAATTTTTAGCTACTAAACTGGAACTATTTTAAACAATTTCGGCAAACACTTATACTATTTATTAAATAACCATGCACAAATGTTGGGACCGTTTTTGTACGCGAAAAATTGATTACCGCCAAAAGTGGCCACTTTTAGCGAGAATCAATTTTTCGCGTACAAATGTTGGGTCCGCATTTGTGCATGGTTATTTAATAAATAGTATAAGTGTTTGCCGAGAGATTGTAATCCCGAAATTGTTTAAAATAGATCTGGTTTAGTAGCTAAAAATTAAAGTCGAATGGCGTCGCTAGTGTGCCCTACCCGTCACCTTAATAATTTGGATAGAAAAACCAAATCTTATAGGTGGGTGCCAACACTCCCACAATTTGAGAAATAGAAGCTCAAGATATCTAAACTGAATAATTCGGTACCTAGGTACTTCGTTCCCTTGGAAGGTACTGTCTACATTTTACTAAAAGATTATATTTAACCATTAAAATTTTGAAAAGAAACATTGAACTATTATTACAAACGTACAGTATTAACTAATTGAAGAGAAAAGCCAAATCTAAGAAGGTGGGTGCCACCACTCCCATTTAAAGGAAACTCATTCAAAATTCTCAACAATAACGTAGGTATGTAGATATCAAATTTCCTTCGAAGATCTGTCTACATTCGATTAAGAGATTCTGTTAGCGGCTAGCACAAATCACTTGAAGAGAAAAGCCAAAACTAAGTAGGTGGGTGCCACCATTCCCATTTGTAAAAACACATTCAAAACTCAGAACAATCACCTCGATCCCTTCGAAGGTCTTCATCAGTAAATCCAATGTCACAGAGGAACCAAATCACATTATTTTTGTTCGTCACAACACAACACTCACTTCGTTATTATGCGGTGAAACGGAACGTATTCGTACGTGTAGCCCGCGCGGCGAGTAGCGAGAGAATGCGTCGCGGCGTGGCCAGTGGTGCGCGAGCGCAGTGAACAGTGAAGCCAGTTAAGGGGAAGGCTTTGAGATTTTCGAAGTTGGGCCTAAAACAAAGCCATTGTAAAAAGCCCTCAACTAAAAAAAATGTATTTTCAAAGGAAGGTTAACCGATTATCCATGTCCATGTCGCGGGTATCCATAGGCTACGATTGCCGCCGCCGATGGACAGCCACGCTTCGGCGTGAATAGGTCGGCTCGACCGGATTGGTACCACGGCCTCACAGAAACCGACGTGAAGCAGCACTGTGATGTGTTTCGCTGCGTGAGTCCTCACTCACCAGAGGCCCAATCCCGGGGAAAGGGGGGTTTGAAAGTTGGCAGCGCACTTGTGATTCCACTGGTGTCGCGAGTATCCATGGGCGACGGCAATCGCTTTCCATCAGGAGATCCGTCTGCTCGTCTGCCACCTATGACATAAAAAAACATGGTCCAGTTGGAATTACTTCCCTGTTTACTTCCAGACTGCACTTGGTTTAAATTGACAGTGACACGACCGGAGAGGGATTAGGCGCAGGACCAACGGTTTAGCCGTTTAACCGTTTCCGAGGCACTGGGGTACCTGACCGCGATCTTCCTGACTTCGGCGGGCTGATACTAAAAATTTCTTATCAAAAACTTAGGTACTAATTTTTGGCCCGACCCGGAGATTGAACGCGGGACCTCTTGCGCAGCCGCTGAGTCATCGAGGCAGTCAAAGTCAGTTTGACTACTTGTATACATATACAGGATACAAAAATAAATCAGGCCCTAAAGAAATAAATAATAGAACAGATGCGCAACAAAGGGCCGGAAAGGCGACCTGGACGTAGTAAAAAATCGTGGTTGCAAAACATACGCGAGCGGACAAGGATTACCAGCGTAGAAGACCTTTCCGTCTCGCAAAAGATAAAGAGTAGTTCGAGAAACTGGCGGCCAACCTTCAAGGCTGAAGAGGCACCCGAAGAAGAAGTCGATTTATAAGTACTTTTTAGATACTGTATACTGAACTGTATATTTTTTATCACAACGTTATTAGAATCATCATCTTCATCTTAGCGTGTAATAGGCTATTTGACTTCTCATAATATTTATTGGTGTATAGGAACCATAAAATAATATTTATTTTCATTTATTACGAATTTTTCGTTTAGAAAATCATTATAAAATATAAGGATTATTTAATCTGTCAAAAACGCTTCATTCAGTAATAAGGCGTTGAATCATTCGAGTGACGTCAACCTTTTGTAAAAAGTAGGAAATTCGATAGCACACGATACATTAATGATTAACGTCCCGCATAAATAGAACATAATGGCGTCGAGTCTGTCACTCCGTCCACTAACCAAAGCACTAAAAAAGCTTGGAAAGATTCAAAGAAAAATTTTCTGTACTACATTCAGATTAAGCATGATTTTGAATTCGTTGGGACAAATTTTATTTTTAATACAGGGTGTATCTGTGAACATTTACATTCCTTTAACCACGTGTTCTACCAACCATTCTGAACAACATTTGTTCAACGACTTTTCGAAATTCATCTTGTTATTGCTTACAGGAGCTGACGTCACAATTAAGAAAGCCAATAAAAACCAATGTTTATTCCAAGCACAAAATAAGTTATTATATTTTGATTTTTTTTTATTTTGGTGAAAATATTTTAAAAAATATATTTGTTTTATTGTTAATTCCTTTTAATTTAAATATATAGTCATCCGCGTAGTTTAAAGCTTTAAATTAAAAGGAATTAACAATAAAACAAATTTTTTTTTTGAATATTTTTACCAAAATAAAAAAAGATCAAAATATTACTAACTTATTTTGTGCTTGGAATAAACATTGGTTTTTATTGGCTTTCTTAATTGTGACGTCAGCTCCTGTAAGCAATAACAAGATGAATTTCGAAATCTTTATTTTTCTTACTGTCATATAGCCAATTCGGAGCCGGGCTCCGCTTGTATAATATTGATGCACCACTGTCTCCCCCTTAAGAGGATGCGGCTATACGCGGAAGTAGCCGAGGTTCGCGCACGGATGGAGCGGTCGCGGCGCCGGCGCAGCTCGTGTTTACCATGTCTTAGCCATTGGATGGCTATGCGCTATGGCTTATTTTATTTATTTTCAATACGGATATATTCTGTTTACTTTACTTTAAACGTAAGATATATATTAAATCTTCCAAACTTTGTAGGGTGAGCCACGCTTCGGCATGAATGGGCCGGCTTGACCGGAGTGATTCTACGATCTCACTTTACCTTAAATTACCTATTTAATAATTCTGATCCGACTCCGTACTAAGTAGCGCAAGCACTTGTATTACAGATATCAGGCAACAGAGGAACACAAATATATACTTAAATACATATATTACACCCAGACACTGAACAAACACAAGTGTTCACCGCACGAATGTTTGTCCAGGGTGGGGATCGAACCCACGACCTTTGGCGTAAGAGGCAGGGCCACTACCAATTGCGCCATCCGGTCATTTTCTTCTTATGTTATGTATTAATATTGCTTTTTTATTTTTATTATTTTTCCTTGTTTTGTCCTTCTTCTTTCTTCCTATTGTATGTTATGTATGTGTGCACGTACGTCGCCCAAGGCTCTGCCTGAAAACCAGCGCTGCAGCGGCTTCGACCACTGCAGCAAATGCTGAGGTTGGGCCTTGTTGGCTACTCATACTTGTGTATTTATGTCACTCATGTTTGATTTGTGTTCTGTGGCCACTAAAGAAATCTTTATCTATACCTCATAGAAAACCGGCGTGAAGCAGCACTGTGCTGTGTTTTGCTGCGTGAGGGAGGGTTTAGGGGTTGGAAGCGAACTTGTGACTCCACTGGTATTGCATGGACACCCATGAGCTGCGGCAAACGCTTACCATCAGGTGATCCGCATGCTCGTCTGCCACCTATTTCATAAAAAATAGATAATTAAAAATCACATACATTGATCTGACTACGAGATAGGTAGCTCAAGCACCCGTGTTACGGATATCAGAACCAACAGCGGAATTACTATACTCAAAATACTTTACTTTTGTAGATACATACTTATAATACATAAGAAAAGACATCGATAAATAAATAAATAAATGTTCATGCACACAAATGTTTGTACTGTGCGGGGACCGAACCCGCAACCCTTGTACCAGAGGCAGCGTTCACACCACTGTTCCAAACGGGTCGTCATATATCTGCTTTTACAAGCTCCATTAAACAAAAACCGCTGAACCATTTTTGCCATTCTACGGAAAAGATTATGCTAGCGCCCTCTAGAGATAAACGACCAATACTCAACGGCTATGTAGTACGGCCACCATCGAGAATCATTCAGGGAGACGATTAAATAAAATATCAGAAATAATTTTATTTCCTATATTATAACAGATTTCTTAATCCTCCTAGATCTCTGGTTTATTTGATTTCCAATTCCCATACTTTTTTTTAAATTGCCTTGATTGAGGGTAGGAGGCTTGAGGTCATTGTTTCAGAAACACGCTTTACTAGCACGATGTAAAAATGCACAGTGACATCTGCCGAAACAACGTCGAACTATCTGCTTAATTGCTTTTTAAAGTTACATCTGCTTTTTAAAAGCTCCATCTAACGAAAACCGCTGAACTATTTTTCCCATATTAAGAAAAAAAGGACTAAGTGAAATGACCCTGGTCTTATATACATTATCATACGAATACAATTCTGTGCGTCCTGTGAAAAGTGGTACAAGTCGGCTTATATCGAATTTGATTTTCTTGTTGCTACTTTATCACAAAAAAAATCTCTATTATTCTGTCTGGTCAGAAGGAAAAATGGAGGATTTTTTTGTGATGAAGTAGCATGAAGAAAATCAAATTCGATATAAGTTGACTTGTACCACTTTTCACAGGACGCACAGAATTATTACGGTCCAGTATCAATACTCTCTATTAATACATACATATAGATAAACTAGTATTTACTTTTTATGGTGTAAGAACATCTGAAGTCCCCCTCAGTGACTTCTAACGCTACAAATGAATAATTTTAATTATTACGTACATACATTAACCAGTAATTAGCAAGTTCCATAGGAAAAAGCCTTGTTCCGTTATGACCATCCGCGTTTCATAGTAATTATAATAATACACGCGCCTAATAGTGCTGTGAAAATGTCGACACCGAAAATATCGATATACGTTAGGTATACCTAAAAAGTGAAAAGTAAAGTATCAGCCTATAAACTATCCCACTGCAGGGCTAAGGCCTCCATCATAGAAATCAAGTCATCGCTACTATGATGGGATTAGGCTTAATCACCACGCTTGCCAAATGCAGAGTGGGGATCACAAACCCGAGCTATGTTCGAAAAATTCGAAACATACTTTTCGCTCGGCCTGGGAATCGAACCCAAGACCCCGAGATCACGGCCCGGTACTTAAACCACTAGACCAGCGGGGCGGCAGGTAGGTACCTGTCTTAGGTATACCTACTCGTAAGTAATTTAGAATTTTTCTAAAATAATTTTAGTGATATTAACGTTAATAGTACTTTTTTTTTACTGCCTCGTTGGCGCAGTGGGTAGTGGGTCGCACTTTAAAGCTACGGTTCCGCTTGGGGTCCCGGGTTCGAGCTCCGGGTCGATACCAATATTTGTACCTGAGTTTTTCTGTTAAAAAATTCTTAGTGTCAGCCCGGAGTCTGGGGGAATTGTGCGTTGTAGGTAATATTTTCCTTTTTTATACAACGTCGGTGGCAAATTAGCGTGCGGCTCGCTTGACGGTAAGCGACTACCACCGCTTGTGGACAACTGTAACTCCAGAGGACGTAGGAACCACGGACCTAGTGCCATATGTTGATCAAAGCGTCTATTATTCGTGATATAGATTTGTCCTTCCGATTAGTGTTTTAACTTTACATTTATTTATTTATATTTATTTAATTAGTCTACTTTATTTACATGCGCGTAAGATTAGTTAGGTAATTTGTGTTCTGTTGTAAGTACGTATCTTCATCTGTTATTAAAATGGTATGTTTATTTATAACTGAAATTGATTGTTAGTTAAGTCCTTTTTATTCCCAAATAACTATTTCTTATATATATTTATTATTTTTTTAGCCGTGTGGTCCCCGGCAGAGTAGAATAGGCCACCCTCACTCTTACCGAGGTGTGGTAAAAGGCGACTAAGGTAAAGCTGCTGGCATGATCATCAGCACCCAGAGATGGAAAACTCTGCATTTATATCAAAACCCTCGCCAACCCGTCTGCCAAGCGTGGTGAGTATGGCAATTACCTCTCATGTGATTGAAGGAGGCCCGTGCCCCAGCAGTGGGGACTTAAATGGGCTGATGATGATGATGATGAACTATTTCTTAATATACCTAATTGTAAGAAGTAGCGTAGAGTGATATACCACATCGTTAAAATCGCGATCTAAAGTTATTACCGTACTAAAGCTCATTTCATCCCGTTCAATGATAAAAGAGGCTGACACAAATTTTGTTCCGGGACTATCCTTAGTTAGTTCGCGATTTAGAACAAGGGGGATTAAGTTTAAGTTGCAATTTATGGTTTTTATCAGCAGAGTTTAAGCCTATTTTTTAGCCTGAAACACAGGTCATCTTAGTTCAGAAACAGAAACAGAAACATTATTTATTTGCTTAATACACAATTTGATACAAAGATGTTGTAAAAAGTATCATGGACACGGTATCCAGCCTTTTTTTTTTTGGTTTCCCGGGAGAAATGCATTACGCAGACCCGTACACGTACCCGAGTACTGTGGGACTCACCCTCCGGGCCGCTTCTTCTAACAAGAAGCGACCTGAGGGCATACCCACTAAAACTCCCGGGTCTCAACCACCCGTGGGTATAGAATGGGGTCACGGGAACTGCACGAGGCTATTCCCCGCAACGGTATCCAGCCTGCCAGCAGGCGCGCAAGTAGATTAAGTAGGATTAAGTATAATGTAATTAACAAAACTTATAACTAGGTACTTAATTGTTTTCAAATATTATTTCTTAAATTAAGGCAAAATGTCAAATATTAGTACTAAAATGCAAGATAATGACAATATTTTTTTTAATAGATTTAAGTTATTTGCAATAAAAATTTAATTATTTATTTTATTAAACTTTGCTAGTAAGTACAACAAGTATACTAGTATGATTTTTTTTGGTTATATCAATATTTTGCTATTTATTCTTCAGTAAATTTATTCTTTAGGTGACGGGTAGGGTCAACTAGCGACGGCAATTGATTTTAATTGTTAGCAACTAAGCCGGATATCTTTTTAACAATTTCGACACTACGATCTCTCGGAAAACATTTATATTGTTTATTTAATACTTATACTTATTTTTTGGTCCGCTTTTGTATTCGAAATTTGAATTACCGCCAAAAACGGGCACTTATGGCGTTAATCCAAATTTCGAGTGCAAAAGCAGACTCAAAAGTTAATTATAAATATTCAATAAATAGTATAAGTGCTTCCCGAGAGATCGTAGTCTCAAAATTGTTAAAAAGGTATCCGGTTTAGTTGCTAACAATTAAAATCGATTGGTGTCGCTAGTGGGTGAAGGGTATGCCCTTCACCTTAAGTATCGTAAGCTCACGGCGAAGCAAAAAGTATTTACAAAATTCGTCGACATACCAAGGTCTCCGGTAGCTCAGTCGGTAAAGCAATTGCCCGGTTAGCAAAAGATCGTGGGTTCGAGTCCCAGGCGAAGACTGTTGAAAAATATTTAACTGCATTATTTACTTAAAAGTGTACTAGTATTGAATCGGTGTAGTCGGGTCAATTACGCTAAATCGATAAAAGTAATGATATTATTTATCGATATTCAGCTGACCACATCTCTACTTCGATAGTAACCAATACGCATTATTATACAATTCATGGCCGAATGGTTCGACTAATAAATGGGTTAAAAAGTTGAACGACAAAGCATTACCATGCAGAGGAAGTTGATCGGTTGATTCTTCGGTTGATTGTACAAAAATGGCAATGCAGTTCATTATACGCTTTTTTGCGATCATTATGAATGAACATGTCAAACTTGATACAGATATAAGACAAAGCGCTTTGACCAGAGTAGATATTTATTTATTTATAATGTATCAATACGGGGATTAACACGATATGTATTATGTGATACAACATTGTGTCCTCACATATTTGGCTCGACATTTCGGCTACGTTACAGCAGCCGTGGTCACGAGCGGACCAGTCCGCTCCACTGTTCCTCATAATAAATATCGTGTTAATCCCCGTATTGATACTTTATAGTTATAATGTAACGCGAAAATCTAAAAAACTATTTATTTATTTATTATATAATGCATTAAGAAAGTTGCGACCATACATTTTTTAGGAATTAACGAAATTCCTATGCCACGCCAAGGTACTACCTTAGCAGTACCTTGGCATGGCAGTGTGCCCTACCCGTCACCTTAAGTAGGTAGGTAGGTAGGGCACACTAGCGACGCCAATAGATTTAAATTGTCAGCAACTAAACCGGATGTCTTTTTAACAGTTTCGAAGCTGCAGCCTCTCGAAAAACACTTTTAATCTTGGGTGTGCTTTTGAACTCGAAATTTGAATTTATTTACTTTTCAAGGGAAACGTACATACTGGTCAAAAAAATTACATAACACACATTTCAAACACATTTAACAACAAAGTTTCCACAGCAAAATTCTGGTGTTAAAGAACTAAAATACATAATTACCGCCAAAACGGCCACTTATGGCGTTAATCTGGGGCACATCTGCCTCGAATATTGGCAATGTTATTTTCCCTCTGCGTAGGACACTCCTATTTGCCAATGGAGTTAATGAGAACGGTTGTAGTACCTATCGTAAAAGCCAAAACTGGTGACGTAGCAGACCCCACAAACTACAGGCCATTTTCGTTGGCTACAGTTATCGCCAAGGTTCTTGACGGCATGTTGCATGAGCACCTCAATAAATATATTACCCCGCATGATAATCAGTTTGGGTTTAGGCCCAAACTGTCCACTGAAAATGCGATAGTGTGCCTGAAGCATGCTGTCAGGTACTACACGGATAGGGGAACCCCGGTGTATGCCTGTTTCCTCGATCTATCAAAGGCATTTGATCTGGTTTCCTATGACATACTATGGAGAAAATTGAGTCAAGAAAATGTGCCTCCTGAGTTAATCAGCGTTCTAAGGTTTTGGTATGGAAACCAGATCAACAATGTGCGATGGGCAGGTGTTCTATCGGATCCGTACAGGTTGAGATGCGGCGTGTGGCAGGGAGGGTTGAGCTCACCGGTTGAAGAGCGTCGCGACGCTCTGTTACTAACGAATTGGTATGGATTTATTTATCTGAAATAAAAGCTTAATAATAATAATAAAAATAATATCCAAATTTCAAGTGCAAATAAGACCAAAAATTAGTGCACAATTATTAAATGACTCAGTTTAATTTGCTTATAGACTCTGAAATTATTTAAATTGATCCGGTTTAGCAGCTAACAATTTAATTCGATTGGTGTCGCTAGTTAGCCTACCCGTCGCCTTAAAAGTAAAGTAAAAGCGTTCACCACTGTTCCAAATCATCATCATCAACCCATTTAAGTCCCCACTGCTGGGGCACGGGCCTCCCTCAATCACATGAGGGGTAATTGCCATACTCACTACGCTTGGCAGACGGGTTGGCGAGGGTTTGATATAAATGCAGTTTTCCTTCTCTGGGTGCTAATGATCATGCCAGCAGCTTTACCTTAGTCGCCTTTTACGACACCTCGGTAAGAGTGAGGGTGGCCTATTCTACTCTGCCGGGGACCACACGGCCAAATGGTTGGCTGTTCCAAATGGCTCGGCAAATTTGGTCAAACCATTGTATCGGTGGCCAACCTCGTGAACCAAAAATTTTATTGTTACTATAAATTACCAGTTTTTCAAGGCTCATCCCTTTCAAGTCTCATCATTCATGCCTTCTCCGCATTTGGCGAAATTAAGAGAGTATGGGTTGTAGACACAAGCTCGACTGTCGGGTTCTAATGCCAAGTTGGAAGAGAACAGTCCTACGCACAAATGTTTTTTTGTGCGTAGGATCCTCTATTTATTTATTTATTCTTTATTGCACAAGAAAATAAAGTAAAACTGGCGGACTTAATGCTATACAGCATTCTCTACCAGTCAACCATTAGGCGATGCAGAAATATCTATGACGGCTAAATAAATATATATCCATAAACATACATGTTCTATGTCTCTATTATTCAGTTTTTAGAGACATTTTCAAAGTATTACATTCTAATACATAAATTTATTGTGGTAAAAGTGTGAAATAAATGTTCGTAAGTTAATTACTTCGATAACATTATCAGCAATAGATCTGTGTCGACATATTTTGCCGTATACGTCTGACTAGGCGCTTCGTTGCGCCCGCGCAGTGCTGACTGAACTTGAGTCCGCGTCACGAAAGGAGTCCCGCGTACACTTAGACCATGATCCAGGATTCGGGAAGTCTGGTAATTACAATGAAGCGACTGCCGTCTGACCTTCGCAACCCTTAGACAGGGGAACCAGACCAACTGGATTGAATTGTTGTCCCTCACGATGTTTTTCTTCACCGCCGAGCTAATGCTAGAAATACACTTATAGATTATAAAAAAAAAGCATATAGACTTAAGTCCAGAAGTGTAGGTTCGGAGTCAAACCACGACACCCCGTGTGATAGGCGCGTTCTTATGCACTGAGCCACCATCGCTCATTTTCATTGCTGCAATATCCTTTGTATTTCTGCTTATCACCAACCAGTTATGTGCACACGATGATGGTATGTAAGGATATTTAAAATACTTCAAAGTATTGTATAGTAAGTATATACATATGTATAAGTAAACATATTTCCACTGAAACTCTTACGCAGATGCAATAATGACGGTAATAGCTCAACATTCCGAATTCCGCGCGTGCGCATAAAGTTGCCAACTTCTGAAAATATTTACCACTAATCTTAAAATGGAAAACGTGTAAATAAATCTTTTGACAATTGTCACCGCCAAATAAGTCTCAGTATAGGAATTTAAAAAATAATATGCAAATATGTTTTTGGTACATACAAATATTGATCCAAAAAGCAAAAAGCGCTTATATAATTCGTCGACATACCAAGGTCTCCGGTAGCTTAGTCGGTAAAGCGGTTGCCCGCTTAGCAAAAGATCGTGGATTCGATTCCCACCCGAAGGCTGCAAATTTTTTTAAGTGCATTATTTACTTAAGAATAAATTGCAAAAGATTGCTATACCCAAAAATTCAAATTAGTTCAACATCTCATACATAGAACTGACTGATTTCATATTAAGTTAAGTAGCTAACGGACGTCAGACAACAGAGAAATTACAAATTCATTGTAATATTTAAGTACCTACCTATATATCACACCTAAACACTACCTTCAATTTCATTTGTTAAGGTGACGGGTAGGGCACACTAGCGACGCCAATCGATTTAAATTTTTAGCTACTAAACTGGATCTATTTTAAACAATTTCGGGGTCACAACCTCTCGGAAAACACTTGTACTATTTATTAAATAAACATGCACAAACGTTGGCTCCGTTTTTGTACGCGAAAAATTGTGTCACCCTAAAAGTAGCCGCTTTTAACGTGAATAAATTTTTCGTGTACGCGTTGGACCCAACATTTGTGGATGGTTATTTAATAAATAGTTTAAGTTGGACCTCAGTTCACAGGCACACCATCTAGCGGATATTTCAAACGCGATAGCCCCATTGAACGGATTCACGATCGTCAGCAGTGGGGGACCGACTGAAGGGAGAGAGATTCACAGATTTAGAAACTTTCCGGAACATGCAAGTTTCCATACCTATGTTATCCCTAATGACACGAATGCAATGGTAAAAATACATAAGTAGATTTCCTAGATTCGAACAAACCTACGACCTCTCGTTCTGGAGACACAGATTCACAAAGATGCCTCTTGAAATCGTCGTTCTTATTTTCCCCAAAATTTCAGGAGTATCCCCTAAGTTGGTAGCCCTGTGTACGCCGGACAACTCAGTCAAGGATTGCAACATTTTAAGGTATGTAGCTTCTTGCATTAGGGTTGCCAGGTTTAAAAAAATAAGCAAGACAATCTAACCAATACAGCCGGACTTTTGGGGATAACTCGTCTTATTAAAACTCGTTAGCTAATTTTAGTTTAATTTTTGCTGGCCACTGTTCTAACCTAACCTAGTTGCGGGTACGGGGTATGTTGATTCAAGTAAACTCAAAATTCACAAAAAGACAATTAATTTTATTGTCGAGAAACAAGTAAACACTAATCTCACTTAATTAACACTAAACACTTTCTAAATACTTCGCAGGTTATTCGCTTCTTCACTCCTAATTCGCAGGACGCTAAGTCGCTTCGCTTTCCAGATCGGAACTAACTCGACGGGCTAACACGACGCGCTGTCCATTAGGGCGAACTTTCTCGAAGGTTCTCGATATCGAAATTTCTAGATTCTTGTTACTAGAAATTTCGAGTTAAAGCTTCTCGAACTTTCGACCGCATACTACGACTAGGGTATCTGGAGACCAGTAGATTTTTCCAGAACGTTCGACATTATTCCATTTCTTTCTACTACGTTCTAATCAAATCGAAGGGTAGAATGTTCGGTCGACTGTGCATATGAGACATGGCGCACAATACGAGTACTGAACTCTTCAAACTAATACAATATTAGTTAGGTTAGGTCAGAACAGTGACCAGAAAAAAAATTCCTAAAATTCGGCTCCTGATCTACAGAAGCTTAGATAGAATAGTCAGTTACCTTGCAAGTTATGGTGCTGGGTGATAGTCAAAATATAAAGCCTAATGTCGTCGATGACTATCTATTTCGGCCGAATACAGAAAGCAACAATTTTTGATTGATTAAACAATTCACAAAAATAAATAAAATACGACTGTGCCAATGATTCGTGCTGTCAAGGTTTTGTGTGATGTATTTTTTCAGATCTGATTTAATTTAGATAGAAATGTTTCTCTTATTGCCTCAACTAGGAATCTAACCCTGACCTTACGCAATTGAGCATAGCACCATAGGTTGTTTTTTTATATTATGTGTAGCGGCGCGCGCAATGAATGAATATACTTTTATTACACACCATTGTATGTATTATCTAGGGCGCCCTCTGGCTAGGTGGGGGGACGATCTGCGCAGGATGGCTGGCAAGAGCTGAATGCGAGAAGCCATGGATAGATCACAGTGGCGAACAATTGGAGAGGGCTACGTCCAGCAGTGGACTGCGATAGGCTACACACCAAACTTACGCCCCCTTATTATATAATGCGATTTAAGAATAGTTCTGCAACTAAACTCGTAACAATCCTTTTTAACATTGCATGTTCGAACAAGATGGCATGGGCTTCAGTAAAGTAATAACTTTAGTTTGTAATAATAAGGATTGTGTCTAAGAGTAGTTACTTGGTATTACAGGAGTAACATGCAACTATTATAATATATGAAAGAAAGAAGAAAGAAAGAAAAAAATATTATTTTGGACATCACAACACTACATACGAGTACAACATTAGTTACAAAAGAACAAACAAACAAAAAAAAAATAGATACAGATAAAAAACAAAACAAAACAAAGGAAAAACAAAATCATGAGTACAAATAACCATGCAGTGCAAATAATATATTGTGTGTTGTGACCTCCAACATAAATGGCCCCCACTCAGCCGATGTCATGACCCTGAAAAAGGTCATGACGCTGATTTTCAGTAGGGCCAGCTGAGTGAGTGCCACGTCAGCCTCGTGTACCTAGTGTATATATATATATGTTGGAAAGTACTAATGTAATGTAAAAAATAAATAAATAAATAATGAACGAAATAAAAATATTTCATATAAGAACAAGAATAAGAATAAATGTGGGTAATGTTTATATTTGTAAAAAACAACCGGCCTCGGCTGTGCATATGTGTGGTGCAACTAACGCAACCTTATTAGCAATTTCAGAGACTAGGCAACTTTTGGGAAAAGACATTACCCTGTAATAAAAAAAAAAAAAAACGTTCATGTTCATTCTTAAAATGAGTGTTACCAGTTGGGTCCAAAGCTGTCACTTCATAGCCTGGAGCATGCTTCGACCAAAATCCAGGATTTGGGGAGCCTAACAATTATAATGAAGCCACTGGAGCAAAGAAACAAAAACAAAAAAAAAGGGAAAAAAAGAAAAAAAAAAAAAGAAAAAAAAAAAAAAAAAAAAAAAGAAAAAAAAAAAAAAAAAAAAAAAAAAAAAAAAAAAAAAAAAAAAAAAAAAAAAAAAAAAAAAAAAAAAAAAAAAAAAAAAAAAAAAAAAAAAAAAACAAAAAAAAAAAAAAAAAAAAAGAAAAAAAAAAAAAAAAAAAAAAAAAAAAAATAAAAAAAAAAAAAAAAAAAAAAAAAAAAAAAAAAAAAAAAAAAAAAAAAAAAAAAAAAAAAAAAAAAAAAAAAAAAAAAAAAAAAAAAAAAAAAAAAAAAAAAAAAAAAAAAAAAAAAAAAAAAAAAAAATCTAGTACACTATTTAAAATGCATAGCTTAATCCGGTTTTCTTGGCAACCCTATTAATACCACTATACATGGTGTGTCGTACTCGTAGCAACTAGTCATATGAGTATGTTTTAATTAACTATGTTAAACCAACAACATGCCAACAACATTTTTTTTTGATGTCCTACTTAGTAAAGAGAGACTTCGGCTAAGGGATTCCGGGTTCGAATCATTGTTGCATTTTGTTGGTTAGCTATCTGTTTTTTTTTCATAAGTCCTTATGTGCGGACAGTCAGTGGTTACAAATCTGTTAAATTTCTTCAGTCTATAGTTGATATTTTTTATAGCATCTTTGCAATTTATTCTTAAGTAAATATTGGCGTCGCTAGTGTGCCCTACCCGTCACCTTAACATTGTGTGTTAGAACGGGATGACATGAGTTAGTGAATGTTTAAGAGCATTTGGACTTATTGACATCGGTACTCTGGATTTCTCCAATCTATGTGCGTATTTCTACAGGTTTCAGATAGTTACTGATGATGACAGCAACCGGGAAGGACACGCTAAGATTCTCATCTTAGTAGAGGGGGGCGGATCCTTTGTAAAATGAGATTTTTACAATTATCATCCGTCATACATGTTTATTTCTCTGTGATGTTATTGTTGTCTACTATTTGTTGGCACAGGTGGGTCACGCGTCGGCGCGGGCGCATGGCATAAATGTCGGCGCGTTCTCAGGTGCCGGGTCGCGAGGTCGCGTGCCTTTGCGCATCGCGAATGCTACTGAGCGCTTGAGGTCATGCGCACAAACTGTGATGATTGTAAACCTGCTTAGTAAAGTCCCTAACAGCCTTTTTTTTTGATGACCCAGTGAAAATGCACCTTATGCACGTATACTAACCCACTGCAGGGTAAAGGCCTCCACAACCAACCTTTTTACATAAATTCTTAAAAACGTTTATTTTTTATATGCTTCTATTTTGTTATGTCTTCTTGACATTTATTGTAAAAACAATAACAATAAAATGTGGTGATTACATTCTCTTTGTAAAATGGGTGTGACGAAATATGTTTTCTCGGACGATCCCGGCCGAGAGGTTGTAACCCCGAAATTGTTTAAAATAGATCCGGTTTAGTAGCTAAAAATTAAAATCGATTGGCATCGCTAGTGTGCCCTACCCGTCACCTTAAGCCATTAGACCAACAGGGCGTTAGTTAGCGTCTAGTAATTAAACAGATAGGAAAACCTTCAATTCCTTGACTTTCCTAAATCGTACTCTGTGCTCCGAAGCCTTTTTCGATCTGCATGCAACTGGAATTGACACACTGAGACGGTGGATGATGTTGGTGAACGACATCACGACTCGTCCTCCACTTGGACTCTACTCCTCTGGTGGGAGGGTATTTTGCCAATGTCAAGTGCAATTTCAGAAAAACCGGCCAAGCGCGAGTCGGACTCGCCCGTGAAGCCGTTCACGAAGTTCCGTAGCAGCAAGTAAGATAGGTATTACCTAATTGTAAAACATTGAGTTGACGTTTACGGGTTTTAACGTATTAAAAAAAACTACTTGCTAGATCTAGTTCAATAGTTTAAACTAATTTTCGTTGTTCGTTTTCATGGTAATGTATATCATATATATTTTTATAGTTTTTTATTAGGTATAGAAGTTAGAGAGGGGTGGGAGGGTGTCACATTTTACCACTTTGAAAGCGTCTCTTGAGCAAAGTATTAAGTTTCGAAAAAAAAAATATTAGAAACCTCAACATGATTTCTAAAGACATATCCATAGATACCCCGCACGTATGGGATTAATGAAAAAATAGAGTTTCAGTTCTAGGTATGGGGACCCCAAAAATCTTTTTTTTCTTATTTTTGTGTAAAAATCTTAATGCGGTTAACAAAATATATCTATTTACTAATAGTATAGTTCTTATAATTTCTGAAAAAAGTGGCTGTGACATTACGGACAGACAGACATGACGAATCTATATGGGTTCCGTTTTTTGCCGTTTGGCTACGGAACCCTAAAAAAGAGAATTCTAGAACTAGAATAAAGTTATCTTTTTCCTTCTTCAATGAATAGGAGAGAGAAACAGGGGGGGGGGGGAGGGACTGTATCCGCGATAACGGTGAAGCATGAGTTGAAATTATTGATATCATCAGCAATATATCACGCAAGGCCTTAATCCACATCCCGCTATTCAATTGTGCTATAGATTTGAGTGTTGACAGCATAATTAACTGAAAAACTACTTATCATACAGTAGTCAAGTTTAATAATAAATACATTAAATTAATTAATACATTAAATATAACAATATCCTCCAACCGATTATGGCTACAGAGGCCAATCTCAACGATCAGCCACGTACGCAAAATATATTATATTGCTCAAGTGTGTGCGCAAACACAAGTGTACTCTCTATTCCCTTACCCTCATATTCCGATGGTACACCAGCGTGACACGACCGGAGAGGGACAACGGCTTAACGTGCCGGGGATTGAACCCGGCCCCTCTTGTACAGTCGTAGCTTTAGAGTGCGACGGCTGTGCAAGAGGACCAACCACTACGCCACCAAGGCAGTCAAGTAATACAACCTGTGCGGATAAAGAATGGGATCAGAAATGGTGGCGCATCTACTCACTCGCACCCCACAAGTGCGAGTATAGACGCAAATAGTGTGCGAGCGAGAAGTAAATAGATGCGCCGCCATATCTGATCCCATTCTTTATCCGAACCTGTTATATAATACTCTATTACCACACCACCACCACACACGTAAGTTTGCTAATTTAAAATATTATGGATACCCACCCATTTTACTTTTTGTTAAAACATTATTGTGATATCGAATTTTGTTTCTTTGTAACTACAATACACAAGTTGATAATTTTTTTTTTTAGATTTTCGCGTTGCATTATAACTATGATGTATCAATACGGGGATTAACACGATATTTATTATGTGAAACAACATTGTGCGGTCACGAGCGGAGCGGTCAGTCCGCTCGTGACCACGGCTGCTGTAACGTAGCCGAAACGTCGAGCCAAACAACCTGTGCGGATAAAGAATGGGATCAGAAATGGCGGCGCATCTATTCACTTCTCGCTCGCACACTATTTGCGTCTATACTCGCACCCCACGAGTGCGAGTATAGATCTTTATCCGCACAGGTAGTACACAATGTTTTGAGCGGTTGAGTCCGCTCGTGACCACGGCTGCTGTAACGTAGCCGAAACGTCGAGCCAAATATGTGAGTACACAATGTTGTTTCACATAATAAATATCGTGTTAATCCCCGTATTGATACATTATAATTGATAACTTAGCTATAGGAAGAGCGGGGCCGCCTGACACAAGTATCTGCGCATACTTAATAGGTGGTCCCAATCACTCGCAGCAAAATGTGTAAATTGTGATTATAAATAAAGATTTTTTTCATTTTCATTTTCTATGAGTAAAGTATGGGTGCCAATAAGCTCACGATGTTATGTTGAGCATGTGAATTTATTTAGTTTTTTTTTTGGTCAATAGGTTAACGCTAATAATAATAGGTATAGCAGAAAAAGTTGTATCGCTCCGAATTGACAGCTTCGTATGCGACGTTTTTTTTTTTTGCATTTTTTTTACTAGAGGCGTCAACTAAGTGGTTCATCACCTGGAGCCCAATTTTCGACATTTAAGTACCTATTTCACATCCCGAGAATTGGGCTTGTCTTTGGCTTGGACTGTATATTTTTTTTTTATAGTGACACAGTATATTGGCCGTGTGGGCCCCGGCAGAGTAGAATAGGCCACCCTCACTCTTACCGAGGTGTCGTAAAAGGCGACTAAGGTAAAGCTGCTGGCATGATCATCAGCACCCAGAGAAGGAAAACTCTGCATTTATATCAAAACAGTCGCCAACCCGTCTGCCAAGCGTGGTGATTATGGCAATTACCCCTCATGTGATTGAGGGAGGCTCGTGCCCCAGCAGTGGGGACTTAAATGGGCTGACGATGATGATGATGATGATGAAAACCATCATTTCCGCCCATGAACATTTACATTGCAGGGCTTTTAAAAAGGAGTACGCTCTTCTCTTGAAGGTCCTTAAGTTTTATCTTGCTATGCAGTTTTCCCAACATTCGTACAGTAACTTACAAATTACTAACCCTAATTCCTGGCAACACTAGCACCTAGAGGGAGCAGCCATGCGCACGCGTCGATGCCTTCGTGACTGGTCGGATTTTTTGTTACGTCGTTATGACATCACGCTGACATTAGAGATGTGACATACGAATGAAAAATCGAATGATGGGATATAGAATTTTCATGTTGCAGTCTTACAAGTCCATCATAATTATTATCTCAGTTATTCCCGGTTGCGCCATAGCCATGGCTTTGGAGCGTACCGCTTAAAATTTATAATGTTCATTGGTTCCACTTTATACCAATAGATGGCGCTAGGCGTCAATTACACCGCGCAAGCGTTTCGTGTTTTCGGATTAGCTATAGGTAAGCGTTGCCGCTGTCTGTAAGGTTTATCTCTTTATGAATAGTATACATAGATTGTATAATATTTATTTTGATAAAAAATCACTAAATGCCAAACAGGAAAACATAGATAGCGTCAGGTAATACTTAACCAATTACACCGTTGATTCATCATCATCATCATCGTCAGCCCATTTAAGTCCCCACTAATGGGGCACGGGCCTCCCTCAATCACATGAGGGGTAATTGCCATATTCACCACGCTTGGCAGACGGGTTGGCGAGGGTTTTGATATAAATGCAGAGTTTTCCTTCTCTGGGTGCTGATTGATGATCATGCCAGCAGTTTTACCGTAGTCGCCTTTTACGACACCTCGGTAAGAGTGAGGGTGGCCTATTCAACTCTGTCGGGGACCACACGGCGTACCGTTTATAACTATTAATAAATTATGGACCGGCTATCCAAATTATCAAACAAAGTGTTTTATACTTTAGCACTGCGCTTCAAGAAGGAGGAAGGCTATATTGAATCTTACTAATGGCCTGCTCTCACATCGCTGCTTGCTACACAGCAAGCAGCTGGAACATACACAAGTTCCAGAATGAACCAATAGATGGCGCTGAGTTTCGATTTAATCGCGCAAGTGAAGCCGCTTTCCTATAATCTTTGTTTTCGTATTGAGCTCGCTTTTAATGAGCGATGGTAACTCAGTGTGGTTCTGAACGCGCCATACGGAGGGACCGGATTCGAATCCGAGCATGCATCTCTGGATTTTTCAAATCTATCTGCGTATTCCTACCATTAGCTCAGCGGTGAGGGAAAACATCGTGAGGAAACCTACAGTTTCGGATTGTTTCTGGAATGTGTAACCATGATTTTGATGGTCATAATTCCCTTGTTAAAGGGTTGCGAAGGTCAGACGGCAGTCGCTTCAATGTAATTATCAGACTCCCCTAATCATGAATCTTGGTCAAAGCGTACCCTAGGCTCCAGAGCGACAGCTTTGAACGCAACTGGGAATCACACGCTAAGATGAGGAGGAGGTTGTATCGAGCTCGCCTTCTTTTTTGTTAGATGTTTTTTCACATCACTACTGGTATCGATTAGAATCTAAATACGTCGGATATGTTACAATACCATTGTGGTCACTAACTAATATAAGAATTAAAGTCTAAGCACGGTTGTGATTACAACTACTGCCATTAATTTGGCCTACAGGAAGGTACCTACCCCTTCCTTAAGTCGTGGCTTTAGCTGAGTGAGTCCTTTTTGTATCACCGCGACACACCTGGACACAATGTAGGTAGGATGTATATTGCCCGCCTGAATTATTTCAACTTGAAGGATTTTTTTTTGTTTATTTTTCCTTTGTTTTTATGTGTTGTTTTTACTTGTCTAAATATCACAAGTTTGTTTATTTAGTTCTTTATTTGTACTGTTGTGTGTCGTGTGCGTTTAACAAACAAATGTTTTTTATCTTTTTATCTTTATCTTTTATTTTTGGCAGCGAAGTTTATTTCCCTTTATCCTACCCTTTTCGCCAGTGGCACGATAAGGTATTGTCATTCCTCGTCGTATCACTGATTATTATTGAACAATTGTTGCTCTACTAGTAATAAAAAAAAACTTAAAGTTAATTTAAATTAATCCCGGTCCGCCATGTGCCGCATATGCCGCCGCTGATGGCCGTGTGGTCACCGGCAGAGTAGAATAGGCCACCCTCACTCTTACCGAGGTGTCGTAAAAGGCGACTAAGGTAAAGCTGCTGGCATGACCATCAGCACCCAGAGAAGGAAAACTCTGCATTTATATCTAAACCCTCGCCAACCCGTCTGCCAAGCGTGGTGAGTATGGCAATTACCCCTCATGTGATTGAGGGAGGTCCGTGCCCCAGCAGTGGGGACTTAAATGCGCTGATGATGAATCCCGGTCCTACATACAAACTAAATCACAACTTCTACATCAACAAAATCAAAGTAAAGTTATCTTTAGTTTGACGACCCGTTTGGAACAGTGGTAGTGAACGCTGCCTCTGGTGCAAGGGTTGCGGGTTCGATCCCCGCACAGTACAAACATATTTTGTGTGCATGAACATGTCTGTTTGTATTGGTCTGGGTATTTTCTATGTATTATATGTACCTATGTATTTACAAAAGAAAAGTATTATATGTATATATTTGTAATCCGTAATACAGGTGCTTGAGCTACCTTTCTCGGAGTCAGATCAATGTATGTGATGGGGTCAAATATATATTTATCTTTTCACGTCACGCAAATAAAAATAAATTTTTATTGTTCATTTACGAGTATAGTACAATTTAAGTGAAGTTTTTAAATGTACGCAAGCGGCCCAACTTTCTGTACAACCTGAGCGGATAGAGAATGGGATCGGAAATGGCGGCGAATCTATTCACTTCTCGCTCGCACACCCACGAATGCGAGTATAGACGCAAATAGTGTGCGAGCGAGAAGTGAAAAGATGCGCCGCCATTTCTGATCCCATTCTTTATCCGCACAGGTTGTATTTTTTTTACTCTAGAGCGGCAAATAAGCGAGCGGGTGACCTGAAAGTAAGTGATCAACGTCGCCCATGAACATGTGTACACAGGAAATGACTATGGGTGTGGGTGCAAAAAAGTCAACAATAGGTGTCGCTTAGTAACTTCGGTAGGTGTCGCCTCTCCGATAAAGAGAGTGTATCCATGGAAGAGCGTATGAATATTCACTATGGCTTGCCTTCGTGGGCTATGGTGTTGCCAATATTATTATCAAGCAAGTAGTTAAATAAATAAATTCTTTATTGGCAAAAAGGTGTATAAATTTACATAGCCAGTGACTTGTGCACTAGGCTCGCAGATCTGTTTCGCAGAAGTCGATTACTGAGCTAGTATACAGGGTGTAAAAAGACCCTTAACCGGCGTCTACGCACTCAGACCATTAAAACAAATTTGAAGGTTCTGTCGCGAGGACGAGGAAACATTATCCACGTCCTCGGCGAGTGCATAGCGCTGCACCGCTGCAGTAATAGGTTATGGGGCTGATACAATAGATCATCTATTGGTCGCAATGGCTATGAGACGCAAGGCTTACCCCATTTCTATCAAATAATAAAAAATCCACCATTTTAAGAAAGTATCCGAGACGTGCAGATTTCCTCACGAGGTTTTCCCTCACCGCCGAGTTAATGGTAGAAATTTGCACATAGATTCAAAAAATCTAGCGAATACATGTAGCATCGCTAATATCTTCCATTGCATTTAAAATGGGGAGTTTTTCGAGGAGCTGTTCGACATTATTCCAACTGCAATTCTTTACCAACATACGTCACGCCAGAAATCCAACCTCTGTACCAGTTGTCTGTATCAGTTTGGCGGTGAGGGAAAACATCATGAGTGAACTTGCATGTCTCGGATAGTAACTGAAATGCGTAACCATTATTCAATTGGTCTGTGTACAAGTTCAACAGTCACCGCTCAATAAAAGCAAAACAAATGCACTAAAAAATAAGGGTAAGTACATTTTAGTCTCAAGATTGCTCAACAGATATGTCGCTGTGCAAAATTGAATCGCACAAGCGTTTCGTTTTTTCTCACATACATATACCCTGTAAATGCTTAACCCACCAGGTTCTAGCACCGTTGCTAGATACCTCAATATATGATTTACATATGAACCAAGGCTTTTGTTCCTGTAACCTTGACACCTTGCTATAGGGTTGTACAAATTGGTTCTCCTGTTAGAGAATTATTGTTATGGGTTGCGAAGTTCAGACGGCAGTCGCTTCATTGTAATTATCAGACTTCCGTTAAAGAGATGTAAATGTTTACAATAAGCTGGCAATATCACGCTAGAGAACGAAAATAAGGGAAAGAAATATTATTAGTATTTTAGTAGTTATTGTATTTAATGTTTGAAAAAAGAAAATGTAATGAATGACGAAGAAAAGAA